>JACXGM010005899.1:0-34014 GCA_016801145.1 Umbra pygmaea
CTTTTAGAGCTCCAATACGTAATATAGTACATTTATCATAATTAGATTTTAATCCAGATATATTTGAAAAGGTATCGAGATCCTTTAGGAGGCTATTTAGTGATTCCAACTGTGGTTGCAAAAGGAAACATGAGTCATCGGCATACATAGATACCTTTGTTTGTAAGCCGTGGATTTCCAGGCCCTTAATGTTGTTGTTTGTTCTGATTTTATTGGCTAACATTTCAATTGCAACAGTCAAAAGGTAAGCCGACAATGGACAGCCCTGCTTAACTCCTCTTGACAGATTGAAGTGTTGCGAGATATAGCCATTATTTATAATTTTACATCTAGGGTTACCATACATAATTTTAACCCATTTAATAAGAGAATCTCCAAAATTGTAATATTCCAAACATTTATATATAAAGTCTAATCGAACTTTATCAAAGGCTTTTTCAAAATCAGCTATGAAAACTAGGCCCGATAGTCCTGATAGTTCATAGTGTTTTATTGTTTCTAAAACTTGCCTTATATTGTCCCTAAGCCCCTAAGCATCTTTATATACAATGCTTTCTTAGGCCAAAGATTGCTAAGAAAGGAACATTAAAATAAAAAAAACCTTAGTCATTGGAAAATCCTAGCAAACAGGGAACGTCTTAAGGACATCCGGGATTCATGATAAAACCTACTGATATTCCAGGGACATCCGAATAACTCACGTCTTGGAAAGGACATAATCTACATGTGTGATATTCATGTGTGTCACAAACCTATCATATGTGGTCAGATTAAGAGAACACCATGTTATATTTGTTACCAAGAAATCATGAGTCCTAATGTTTTGGGACTAAAATGCCCTTTAACAACTTAAAATGTTGTCATCTACTATAAAGATCCCTGGAAATTGCTGTCTTTAGTGCAATGTATCTCAGCATAATATTATTGAAATGTTAGACTGTGGCTTTAAACATACATTTTTCTGTCTATTTTTTTTCAGAAATCATTTATCAAAATCAGCTTCAGAAAATGTAACATTAGGTATGTATAAAGAAATATTGTGTTTTGCTTGAGTAGGGCTGTCACGAAAATGCAGGTGTGTGGAAAGAGGAAGGAGGGAGACCCAGGCAGGTAGATGGTTTGATGTTTTACTTAAGATAGTCCAGGAAATTTACAACAGTTGTATACAGTGCAGGTGACTATTAGCGAGTGCATAATGGTAGATGCTTAAGAATTACTAAACCTCTTAGAAACACGAACAGTTTCAGAGCATACGCAATTATCTCAACTGTATCAACAGCAGTGCACAACAAATATACTGTAACTATACTACATATGCTCTATAGTGGCATAGACAATTCTGTTAAACACAAAAAGCATACTCAATACTCTAACTAAACATCACTCTTCTCACACTCACGCAATGTAGTATACCTCCTGGACGTAAGCAACAACATGACCCACAAATAGATTACAGATTATAATCACGTAACAATGTATCAATGAACCGAGTCACTCCCCTGAACACCAGAGCGTATATAGGAATTTAATAGATAATGGATGTAGGTAATTAGAAATTAGACATAACAAGTACCTGAATAACTTAACCGAGACCTATCTATAGCTACCGGTGTTCAGGGGGGTGGAGCTACAGCTGCATATACACACACTCAATAACACAAAACCACAGTACATACACACTGAACATACAGGAATACTACATAACTAAATATATCCAAATAAACAGAAATGCAGACATACATATTTATGAGTCCATATCTCAGTTCAATGGCAACGGTGTCCCACCCTGGAACACTGTGACAGGGCACTGAATTAAAAGGATATTGTTATAAAAAATCGCTGAAGCCTTGTAATTAAATCTTCTGACAAGTACACAGTAAAAACTGCAGAGTTAATTTTACTCTCACCAGATAACTTTAAGGTCAATCAATCAAATGTATTTCATGAAGCCCTTTTAAGAACAGCAGCCGTCACAAAGTGTTTTGACAGATAGCTGACCTAAAAGCCCCCAAGAGGAAGCAACAACAAGAGATGCACAGTGCTACACAATTTAACTCTGAGCAGAGTAAATCATATTTTACTCTTAGTAGAGCGGGACCAAACATTATCTAGTGAGAGTAAAATGAACTCTGCAGTTTTTAAAATGAACTCTGCAGTTTTCTGCAGTCTTCTTTTATAAAAAAAGGGTTTCTATGTAAAATTCCTGAACCAGCAAGTTGAAACTACAGTTGATTTACCATAGAGCAAAACCATTAACCTCAAAAATACTTTTGTAAATCACCCTGCATAAGTCTGCTTAATGACTCAAATGCAAAATGTGTAGGAGAATTGTAGCTTTATCTGCTGCGTCATTTGTGTTGTCATATTGCAATAGAAGATAATTGATACTGTGCCTCTTCAGAGATCAGTAAGGATTTCAGTGATAGTTAACCTATACCTGTACAATCTGAGTAGTCAAACATTGGGGTGCAGATGGCTCAGTTGTTAATCAGAAGGTTGCCAGTTCAATACCCGACTTAGCCAAATGTCATTGTGTCCTTGGGCAAGACACTTTACCCTAATTGCCCCCAGGTCGTTGCTGTGATTAAGAAATTATTCTTAGTTAACTTACCTGGTTGAATTAAAACATAAGCAATGCACTAGCAAGCAGTTACATTACCAAAACTGCATTGTGCTAGCATCTTTGTAAAAATATCAGCAGTGTTTGAAGCAGAAGTCTACTACGGTACAGACAGAATTTTGGCTTCTTTGTTGGAATGAAAAATGATAATCCATCTTTTCGGAGGAAACATTTAAAAAGATAATTGGGGAGGACAGCTTACATTTGTATTGCCAGCAATTGTAGTCTACAGCCAGGGGATGACACATAGCAGCCTGTTTCGTTTTCAATGTGGCCTGCACTGACCTTGACCTAGTAAAAAACACTTGGTTTATTTTTGTGCAGATCACTCCACTACCGATACTACACTCTGGCTGCCTACCAAAGTCCCTCCAGAAGAAGATTTAGAATTAGTCCACATCAAGAACAGTCAAAACGACGGTAAACTGTCTGGGGATTCAAGGGTTAAGCAGATCTATGTTCATTTAGAGAGTCTGTCTCATGGTATACCACCATGAAGTGACTGCAGTCTAACCCAGTGTATTCAATGGACAATCAAGTGTCTGAAGAGATTCCATAGCACACAAATCCCTCTTAGGGAACGTGTTGGCAGGCTGGAGCTTTTCCCAACTCGCTTGGCTGTGAGGCCTTGGATTAATGAAGTGCCAGCAGGGTGTTACCAGTGTGGGGCAATGCCAAGCATCAGTCAGTGTGATGAGTTTGTTGTTTGGAATTGCATTAGGGTGTGCAGTTGTGTGTATGGCTGTACATGGGCAGGTTGACAGACTTCACTGCCTAGTACTTAAAGGGATTATGAATGGATCCACATCATATCGCAGATTGTAAAAAGTCCCAATCACAGTGCCATTCAGTAACATTAAGTTCATTAAGGGTTATGGGTTCAGAGAGACATCTGACCGCTGCCTCTGTTGCTTAGAGATGGTAAAGCCCATAATCAGAGCTGATGTCCAAGCAAAAGGAGGGAGAGGAGGTCCAAAGTCCAGTATGAAGAACAACGAGAAGCCACCAACACCCCCAATACCTCCAACCCAGGTTAGGAAAGCAACTGTTTAATCATCAACAATTCATTTTTAATTGACATAATTTTATTCTGATTTAAGTTTAGTTTATCGATTTGATCAAACATTGTTGTTGAATGTAGAGGGTGAGCTATGAAGGGTGGCCTCAGAACCCGAATCGGCCCAACAGCCGACAGAGAGACCCGGTGAGTGGCACTGAATCCAACCAAACCCGACCTGTTCTCAACCAAGTCTGACAGTCTTAGAATGGCAAGGCAGACCAAAAAGACCTTGGCCTTAAACAGGCCAATCGCTTACCACAAATACTGATTGACCTTTTAATACTGAACAGATGGCTCAGAAAGGAGAGGGGTAACACTGTTCCCGCTTAATCTCTGGGCCACATGGTAAAATGTGAGGGGGGGTTATTATCTAGCTGAGTATTTACTCTTACTAATTCCTGTCACATCATCACAGTGAAATATACAGATTCACATGGAAAAATCACATTTTCACATTTCCTAAATATGAGATTTGGATACCCGGTGAGAACGCATTTAAGATTTGATTGTGACAGTGAAAACCTCCAAATCTGATGTGTTAATATAATATTTTATGATACATTACAGACTGTCCATGCCAAAGGGGCTGTGGAGGAGTCCAAGGGGACCATCAAAAAGATTCAGAAGTCTGGAAACCAAAAGCCTGGCAGTCTGAAGGCTGGAACTCAGAAGGCTGGGAGTGGGAAAGCTGGGACTCAGAAGCCTGGGAGTGGAAAAGCTGGGACTCAGAAAGTTGGGAAAAAAGGGACTGTAAAAAATGGAAAAGAAGTCAAGAGGAATCTGGACCCCACATGGAAGAAGGAAGTCAAACCATCTGACAATGACAGATGTCTCAGTCAAGGTATGTCACAATGACAATACAAAAAATAACTAATCAAAGCATGACAAAACTGAAGTTTCCTACATAATTTCCAGTAGCACCTTTATTTGTCAGATGTTTTGCCTTGCCCTCTTGGTAGGTCACCAGACAGCAGAACCCATCCCAGTGATAGAAGGACCTTATCTGGATGTTGTCCGGAGACTGGCTCCTGGTTGTGAGTCTGTTCTACGAGCTGAGGAGAACTCAACGCCAGACCCAGGGACCGTGGATTTAAGGATCGGGTCTGGAGCCCTGCCCAGGAACCAACGCTGGAGCAACCCGACTGAGAGTGCTCCAGCCTGGGGGACGTCGTATCATATATGTCACAGGCCCCTCACGGAGTACGGTGTCTACGCCAATGACTACACCCTGCCCCGGTCCAAGGACTGGGAAAGGCAAAAGGGGCAGGCCCACGATGGTAGCCTGACACAGGACACATCACTCCCGGCTGTCTCCCGCTCTGTCACATACGTCGACCTCTGCGACCCCAATGTGAGTTACTGACAAAAATTCTACCTCATTACTGTTCATACACTACTCCAATTCACTGGAACCCACCAATTAAAAGATTCCACTACAATAGATGTTCATTCATACTACACCAGGGGCTCTAGTCGGACACAAATACCTTGTCACGTCGCTCTGGATAGACTCTGTGTGCAGGTCAGGTGTCTGTGAGTTAAAGCACTGTTTTGTTGTTTATAAATGTTTAACCTTCCACCATATATAGACATAAGGCCAGAGTTGTAAAAAGTACAATGTGAAATATGCTGAATTGGGAGGGGAAAAAATGGTCGAACTCCCCTAAGAAATTGAAAATTGGTTAACATTTTAACCAATGAAATGATCGCTAAGTATAACTAAGGATAAGCACAAATGCAGGTGTTGAAGTATTTCACTAGATTAGAAATGAAGTGAGCATATGCTGTAAGTCCTTTGTGTGAGGCATAGCTGTTGTTTGGCATTTGCGTGACATTGATGCAGATTATCTCAGATTACGCCAGTGTTGTGATTGCAAAGGCTCCTACAGATTTAACTTCTTCTTTGACTCCTGGAGAGGGATAAGCACCTACTGGATTTAGACCATTAAAAACAGAACATTTTAATTGAATTTAGAAATAAATATATTTAACATGTCTATTATTTCTTATTGGAGGTTTAAAAAACAGGTTTATTACATAGCACATAGAACATGATTAAATTGTTTTTGTTAAAAGCCTCAATACAAAAATGACAAATGACTAATGAAGCAATTAGTAAGACAGTTCAGGTGTTCAATTTCAAACCAGTATGCTGAGGTGTTGGACCGCACACTGCCCTCTAGTGACTTCATATAGAAATATAGTTTAGGAAAGTCATTGCATGTAAAATTTTGAACAATTTAATGCTCCTCACAAGAGAACAACTGTTCCAAGGGTTGGTCTGGAAGGTCTGAAGAAATAGATTATAAACTATAATCCTGGATTGAAACAAGCATGCCTGATTGCAAGCACTGTGGGATTAGGCAATGTTACTGTCTATAGCGTTTTGTCTTATTTGTCATTGGTCGATTGTAAATCTGCAATTTTAAAATTGCACTAAATCCTCTCCCTTTAACTCCATGTTATTATTGTACTGTACATACGCAAGTAGGAGGACCATGACGTACAAAGAGATAAACCATTGTGCGATCTCAGATTTAACAAAATATTTTTATTTGTTGCTGACTTTAATTTATTTCCTGTATTTGTTGACTTGTTTGCTTCTCTTTGAAAAATGTCTAACAAACCAAAGCTCCTCCCCACATTTCTAAGAATAGGCCTAATCTGGTAGTGACTGGAGACATTTAACTGCAAAGAGGACATTATAGGCAATATTGCCTATATTACCACCCCAGGCGAGATTTGGGGATGTATTCTATCCTATAACTAGGGTACATTTTAAATGACATTTAGAATGAGTTATCATCAGGGCAGAAAATAACACTTTTTTATATTGACCCAAATGTAGAACAGTAAACAATGGACAATATTACAATTGGAATGGTTTACTTTAGGCCAATCAACACAGGTAGGTGCAGTAATAATAATCCTTTGTATAACTTTTCTAAATTGATATAGTGGTATTACAGACACTTCTAATAAAGTTACATTTTACATAAGACCCAAACTTCCACCGGTCAGGTACAGAGATGGGCTTGTGAGGAAGAGTGTGCACTTATTTTAATTATTTTGGTTTGCTAGGAAGCTGTACACATTGCCCATCCCCCGCTACAGTGAGGAGCTGTAGAGTAGAGCGCCAGACGTGAGAAAGGCCAGACGTGAGAAAGAGAGAGGGAAGCACTTGATTTCGATGCACTGGCAACGATCCATACAGCAGGCATAAAGTTTTAAATGTTTGGCTGCGTGCAGTTTTGCGCCCCTAAAAGTCTTGGCGCCCTTGGCAACCACCTTGTTCACCTGTGCTAGGAGCTGGGCCTGTAACACATAGGCTACATGATTTAAAGGTATTGAAGCACCATCTGAATTCAATATAATAAATGCTAACTGATTCAATTTAATGGAAAGCACTCATCTGACAATAGTTCCTTATATAAGACAATTTCAGGTTGTTTGATATAATGTGGCAATAAATTAAATATGGTAATGTGTCAATTTTGTTATGAGTATGTGACTCAGAGCACTTTACCAAAATGTCCATGCTGACTGTGGAGAATCAACAGGAAATCGTTTCGACATCACAGAGCTACCAACTTAAGCTTTTCCTGTCTGCTTTATAGATTCAACACTTCCTGAAATCATTCACATTTTAACATTTCACCACAAATGAGTTTTTATCTCACTGAAACTTATGTGAACTTTGGAAAGAACCAAACTCAAATTACATTGATAGATGAATGGTTGTATTCTGTGTGTTGTTTACAATTTCAGTATAAAAATATAATCATAAATCCCTGTTATAGAACTGAATAGGTCTAACAATATTGCCAGTGTAAAACTCAAATTAGATATATTTTATCAGATGTATAAAATATGAGGTGTAAATCTTGTGTGAAGGCCGAATATAGCATAACCCCAAATTGTGTGAGTGGGCTACAGAAATTTGACTCTTTACAAACTTTTCATCACAGTGTTACTAGAAGTCAGGGTTTCCAGAGACAAACCACAAATTGCTCATTTGGCAGAACATGTTTTCTCCTTGAAGTGATACCATGGTAATGAACAGAAGGTTGATTGCCTCACATCTCACATCCTGTCGTATGAGGAACTCAAGCATCCGATCTGGTTTGTGGAGTGCAGTTAACACTTACCCTACCTATCATCAGCGTTGGTCAGGGTAAAGATACGCTTTTAAACCGTTCAACTGACTGAACCCTATAAACAACCAACATCAACACAAAATGCTACAGAGGACTGCATCGAATGTTTCAGACAAACCAAAGAGCAGTAAACCAAAGGTAGGTGGAAACAAAATCTTTCAAAATAGTGTGTTCAATTACAAATCACTGATTACTATGTATAACCTACAATACTCTTCAAAAACCACCAACCATAATCGGAAGCAATGATATTTACTAAATGGCCTCTATAAAGAAGGGCAACAGATTTCTGGTCAGTATTGCGATGAGTGTAAGTATATGTGTATTTATTGAAGGTCCCCCAGATTGCAGAGTCTGTTATTGATGTTTCATTTGACAGATCAGAGGGATTATAGAAGATAGATGAGAATTGTTTTCTCATTGAAAAAAACAACTCACAAACCTGATTAAAACCCATTCTACACCAGTATGTGTGAACTTGCAATTGTTTAGACCCCTGGATCAACCTAGGCCCCTGGTCTGGGTGTTTTAATGTGGTTTTACTGTGAAATATATTAGAATTGTTTTGGGGGGGTCCAGAGATCCCTGCAGTTGAAAGGATTTGAACTCTTTTCATGAACATGTTCACATTGTGTGTTGAAATAATGGAAACGTGTTTGATGTAGTACAACACAATTGAGCACAATGGTTAGTCATGCAATGACAGTATACATTTATTTTATTTTATTAGACCTTTATTTAGACAGAGAAGTCTGACTGAGACCAAGATCTCTTTCACCCTGTGAAGCACATCACTCTACCTCACAAGCACAATACAGATAAATGCATAGGCAAATATGAAATATCATGTATCCTTGTGTGACAGACCCAATAATCATTGCTCAAGACAATGACATCTAAGCAAAATATGAAAGTAACAAAAATAAATTATCATAAACACTAAGCTAGTGAGTGGGATGGAGGCTCAACATTGTGTTGAATAATGTTCCTTATTGATTTTACAATACATTATTATTACACATGTATTAAATAATGTTCCTTATTGACTTTTCAATACATTATTTTACACATATTGAATAATGTTCCTTAATGACTTTAGAATACATTACTCTTACACACGTATTGAATAATGTTCTTAATTGACTTTACAGTTCATTATTACCGTATTATACATGTATTGAATGATATTCCTTATTGACTTTACAGTACACTATT
The DNA here is from genome assembly GCA_016801145.1 of Umbra pygmaea. NCBI lineage: Eukaryota > Metazoa > Chordata > Actinopteri > Esociformes > Umbridae > Umbra > Umbra pygmaea. Next base: position 9,053 of record JACXGM010005899.1, read on the forward strand.
ACTACACAGATACAGAGGCTGTGGGTCCTGACTATTGGTGCCACATGTTGAATCTGTACTCTTTCCACACAGCGCTCTACCAGCTTTGGCCGTTTTGAGGCAATCAGACATCAACCATCACCAGTCCGACTAGAGGACAATGGAACAACCGTGGCAGAGGATTCTGAATGTGAAATTTCTGACCCAGCAAAACAAGGCAGTCTGGGGAAGAAAATGAAGGCCATCTCCCTGACCATGCGCATGAAGATGGGAAAAAAGTCCTCCAGAACCTTCTATGCAGAAACTGTGAGTCATAACATATTGTCTCTTCATCCTCCACATAACAATAAATAATGATTATGATAACACTTTCAGAACATCTAGTGGCCCAGAAAATATTGAAAAACTTTTGTCTGACTAACCACATCCTCAAACGCAACACTGTGACGTCTATAGATGTCTTAATATATCTAGTGAAATTTTGAAATAAGCTGACAAAATAGTTTCCAACAACATGATATTTTCTTATTTGTCCATTTAAGAAATAATGGCACATGTTGTCCTCTTAAATGCCACAGTAATCTATGTAGCAGAGAACTAACGTTGAGATGAGTAACGGGTTGATTTGGCTGACACACATAGTGGCTTCCCCATCTTTTATTATGTGCAGGGCGAGGACACTGACCGACAGGGAGAAAGAGAAAGCAGTCCCTCTTTAGAGAAAGGCGCTGAGAAGACCAGCAACTCACTGGAAAGCCTGTACAGCGGACAGAGCTGCTCTAGTAAGTCCTCTCACAGGACTAGTAACAGAAAGTCTTTTTCCACCTCATATACGTTATGAAATAACAATGTATAAAATGTGATTTGATTTAATCAGTTGTTGTGTTACCATATGTTAACTATCAGAATACTGTCATATGTCTGGAACCTCTTCTTAAGCAGCGCAACTATGTATATAGGTTTTAAGTGTTCTTGGTCCAGGTGTACATCTGCGCAGTGTAATCAAACTGAGATGCCTTGTTCCCTGTGGGCTCAGGTGGGGTGGCCAGCGTGTCCGATGGCTCCAGTGCCAGAGAGAGCCTGAGGGTGGAGGAGGAGCGCTCCTACAACGGTCACTTCTGTGGCAGAGCGCGGGTCCACACAGACTTTCTTCCCAGTCCATACGACACTGACTCCCTCAAACTAAAGGTAGACACAACGTCAGACTTTAATTTGGGCTAATGTGAAACGCTATGATGGCTATTTGTCAAAGCTCTTATTTATATGCATTTGTAATGCAAACGTTTGGGAACCCCTGGGGAGAAGAATATATTACAATGACCTGGCCTCTACATTGTACAAAGTGAAACATGCCACCTTTCTGCAACATTTAATACAGAATTGGGATTTATTTGTAGTCATTATAGATTCAAAATCCCAAATAATTGAAAGTTGAAAGTTAGGGCCCCCTTTTCGACCAATCTTAATTTAATTCTTAAAAATTTGAATACTAAGGCCCAGAAAGGTCAATAGGTGCTAAATTAGTCAGGTGAATTCCAGCGTTTAACTTTTACTTTGACAAAACTAAATACATTCTAATCTGTCAGACTGGGATTGTTGTTCCGCCTTGGTTTCAACAACCATGGGCTACTCTAAGCAGGTGTCCAAGGACCTGAAAATGAAGATAATTTAGTTTCACAAAAAGTGACAAGACTATATAAACTCTCTCAATGCTTCTAGCTGCCAATTTCAACTACATAAAACTCAGCATCTAAAGTATGCAATAGAAAACCTTGACAAGACCGAATATGTTTTGAACAAATCAAGGTTGCCAATGGAACTGGTAATATTGTGATGATGGAAGGACGGTCAACTTCTATTCATTGCAAGATCATTTTTTTCTAGGGGTGCCCAAACTTTGTCAGACACGTTTATATATAGATATTTTAGGCATTTTTTCTCCATATCAGGACAGTAGGAATCTGGACAGGCTAGGAAAACAGGAATGTAAGGGAAGAGGGAGAACAAGGTCACAGAAGGTCAGCCGAACCAAGGCTCAAACCCCAGGTGTCAAGTGTTATCTGGAGTCAGATCTTAGACCGCTACATCAAACTCTGGCATGTAGGCCTTTTTATGAATCTACCAAGCGTATGTTTTTCCCCCCAGGTTGGAGACATTATCAACATCATCAGTAAGCCTCCAATGGGGATATGGACGGGGATGCTGAACAACAAAGTGGGCAACTTCAAGTTCATCTACGTTGACATGCTTATTGAGAAAGAGGTTGAGGAGGAGGTTCAAATAACCAGGCCTCAGAGGATGAGCAAGAGACCACGGCCGAAAACACTACAGGAACTACTAGAGCGCCTTCATTTAGAGGTTAGTGCTCTGGCCTGGTTCCAACAACAACACTACCAAACATTGCTGAGAACTATGTTGTCCCCGTTGCCTTAAAGGAGATTACGAAATATCGGTACATGATGCAACAGTGTCGACATGACACTGAAAATGAAAGTATTTTGTTTAATCCAGGAATATGCATCGGCATTGCTGCTGAATGGCTACCAGACTGTAGAAGACCTGAAGCACCTACAGGACAAACACCTGATAGAGCTGAACGTGACAAATCCAGAACACAGAGGCAGGCTGCTGGCTGCTGTAGACTGCAGATACACAGAGAGTGAGTAGCAAAGCAAACTGCTTCAGTAGGCTAACTGTTCTTATGAGGAAAAAAGGACTGGCCAATTGCACCAATCAATTCTGAGATATTATGCATCCACAATTGTACATCCCACATTTTACTACAGGTTTGTAGTAAATTATCCATTACGTGGTCAAGTCATCACCTTGAGTATATTTGGTCCTGCATAATTACAAAAATCTTGAGATGTGTGCAAGACTGTTTGAGGATAATACCCACAAAAGAGTCAAACTATCTTGTAAAATGTTGGTTGCCTGGATGATTAAAATGAACAGTATAATCATGATATTTGCACTAGCCAGTGGATAAAGAGTGACCAATGATGAGGGATTGAAAAACAAATGTTGTGTACAGTTGAAGTCGGAGGTTTACATAGACTTAAGCTGAAGTAAATAAAACTTGTTTGCCAACCACTCCACAGATGTTAACAAACTTTAGTTTTGGTTTTGGTTAGAACATCTACTTCATGCATGCCACAAGTAATTTTTCCAACAATTGTTTACAGGCAGATTATACTCATATAATTCACTATATCCCAATTCCATTGGGTCAGAGGTTTGCATACATTAAGTTGACTCTGCCATTAAACAGCTTGGAAAATTCCAGAATGGGCAAAAGGAACAGGCCAAAGTTCACCCAAGTTATTGTGGGAAGCTTGTGGAAGGCTACTGAAACAGTTGACCCAAGTTAAACAATTAAAAGGCAATGCTACCAAAAATGATTTGAGTGTATGTACAGTAAACGTCTGACCCACTGGGAATGTAATGAAAGGAATCAAAGCTGACATAAATCATTCTCTCTGCAATTATTCTGATATTTCACACTCTTAAAATAGAGTGGTGATCCTAACTGACCTACAACAGAGATTTTTTACTAAGATTGAATGTCAGGAATTGTAAACAACTGAGATTAAATGTCTTTGGCTAAGGTGTATGTAAACCTCTCACTTCAGCTGCACTGTAGGCAGATTTAGCGCATCTTGACTGGAAGATCAGCTGGGATAAATCTTGAGGGCACATTTTATTATGTAACCATTTATTTAAACAAGTTAGTCAATTCAGCACAAATAAATATGTCTGACAATAGTTCTGACACCTCACCATTTCTTTAGTTATCAACTCTTCCAGAGTGTTTAAAGAGTTTTACACAGAGTTTGACAGATATAAAATAAAATATACGTGCATGTACTTCTCACATCACATGAAGACTACGTAAAGATCAACTGTATGTTAATAACTCAATTTGGATCAAATGTTAGAACACTCTCGTCCCATTGTGCTAAGCTCAGAAAATCAAACATTTAGATGTGTGATGTCATGAAATTTCACTTTCTGCTACTGTTTTTGTTTTTCTTAATTGTGCACAAGGACTTCTACAACAAAAACAATGCTGTAATGTAGCCACTGAAAATGAGCTGTAAGAAGTGCCGACGTCCATTTTATTTGACACTAGTCACTGAACTTTTTCTTTAATATTTTAGTCTTGCTGAATAAAACAGTCCCTGAAACATAAACTTAGTGTTATTGTCCTCTATCTGGATTAGAAATGAACAAAACTAGTTTTCACTTGCTAAACAAGGAAATGCATTTAAATTGTTTAAACTTAATTAAGGTCATACATGTGGCCTTAAACTAGTTTCAGAACAAACAGATGATACTGCCACCCTGGCTGAAAAAGCTTTAGTGACTAACACTAGTGACTAACACTGGCAGACATTAACGACAAGAAAGGGACCAAATCATTTATTAAGTTACCAGCCAGAAGGATCTAGTCATTTAATCAATGGTGGACATTACCAAATAGAGAGGAATATATTAATGTCTGCCATGGATTATATTACTAGAGCCCTCTCATGGCTGGTAATGTTTGCCAGTGTTAAGGCTGGTGTGAAAATGTGAAAGGCTAAAGAATTTAAAAGGTCTGAGATCATGGCTACCAACCCTCAACTGCATATCTAACTGGATACTTAACTATCTTTGATTTTTTATTTAGGATCCCTATTTGTTTTTACCAAAAGCACTAGCTACTGTACTTTTCGTGACATCCACACAACACCTCCAACATGACATAATTCAGAGGACAAAGACATAACTAAGACTTGTGTTTTCATAATACTTCTGTTTGCAGGTGAAGATGTAAAGGATAGTGAAGAGTCTTCATCATCACACAGCCTGAAGGAAGAGAAGAGTGACTGTCCCAGAGACTCAGGCTGCTTTATTCCAGAGTGCTCTGATAACAGCAAAGATGACATAGACTGCCAACCAGTTACATACTAATAGGCCACACTATTCTAATTAACGTATGGATACATAAAGCGAACTATTCCGTTTCGACATGTAAGTTATGATGTTGTTTTATATTGATTGACACATTATTTCAATAATTAAAAACTATTTATTGTCCTTTAAGCTGATTTTTTTCCCCTTCAAACTGTATATAAGTCTTTACTCATGCACCTTCTTCTCTAAACTATTAATCTACATGAAGTGTTTATGACCTATTTCCTTTGTGTGTGCGAATTGTGCTGGAAACAAGATGTTTGCTTTTTATGTACAAGCATGTGTGTGTGTGCGCCCACAAGATGTGTTAGATCTCGTTTAAACAACCCTGGTTTAACAAAGTGTACATATCTGTAGACCTCAAAATAAATGTCAATATCAGAAATAAAGTATTTATGCATTTAGTCTATTTAGTTGCCTACTTCATTAAACATTCAATTTTGTATTGGAAGTAGCTGATAAGTCACATAGAGAAGTGTGTGACACTTGTTCAAAATTGCTAAATAGTGGTTTTAGTTGCAAACTGGATAGTTTCAATTCCACCAAAACTATTGTTTTCATTTGCGACCTTCTTTTTAAATAGTGGTGGTGTTCTATCGAGATAAACAACACGACTGCAGGCAACTGTCAAAACCTAGGAAGTCAACTAACTAACCTGCAAATACCTTTGAATTATAAACAATTATCCTTATTAATTATAAATCAGTTGTACATCAGGATGCAATTTACCAGTATAACATTTTGCTTTTGATCCTCGTGAATAGAAAAAAAGAAGAAATGTCCCTCTCCATTTTCTGTTTGACAGAGTGTGCAGCCTATCTGAATGTGTGCAATAGAAATGTTTCGCAAGTCAAATCGAAATACAGCACAAACACATTATTCACTCTGTTAAAGCAAAACACACATGCACACACACACAGGTTTCTATCATAATGGCAAACAAAAAATAATAATAATGTTACCTAACCCTAACCTAAACCTAACCCTAACCTTAACGCTTCACCCTAACCTTACCCTAACCTGTGTGAAATGAAATAGGAGCACGTGCTAAACAAAATAGCAACAGGCCGTTTTCATTTCGGCCAAACTCGATTTTCTGCCATTTTGGATTTTGTGAAGAAACATTTTTTTTACAGATCAAACATTTTGTCCAAACCTCCCGAAACCTGGCATAGATGATCTTCACCCAAAGCCTAACAAAAGTTATCAGATTAATTTTTGATTCAAACAGGAAGTGAGGGTGTTTCTCAGCAACCGTTTGTTCGATTGTCACTAAACTTGGTATGCATGTTTGGAAGTAAAAGAACAGAGGAGGCCTGCAGTTTTTGGCACTAATCGGCCATGTAGGGGCACTATACAAGAAATTGCTTTTAATCCGTTTTAGCCAATCAAAAATGGCAGTGAAGCCACCAAACAGGAAGTGAGGGTGTTTTTCAGCAACTGTTTGTCCGATTGTCACGAAAATTGGTATCCATGGTTGAAATTAGAAGCAGAAGACGCCTGCATGTTAAATGTCAAGAACTTCATCCTATAATTTCACAGGAAGTGAGGGCTTTTCTCAGCAAAATTTATTAGATTGGCAACAAACTTGATATCTATGGTTGGAATGAGGTGCAGAGGGGGCTTGTAGTGTTTGCCCAATATCGACCATGTCCAGAAAATTATTTAAAATTCTCATGTTCTTCCTACTCAAATGTTATTTTGGATTCATGCCAGTAAGTGATCCGGGAGCTGCGTACAGGTATCGCATTTGTTACAGTTTAGAGTTTGGAAGTTTAAGCGTGGGCTCTGTACATGTTCCTTAGCACAGTGTCCTGCCGCTGTTAAAAGAGCACATAGGTATTTGTGTATACATGTATTTGTGTGCACTCGCTCTACTCTGTTCATGCTTAACTTAAGTGCGCTGTCTGTTTCCTGGAGCTTTGAAATTAAATACCAACCACCATCTATCTGTCTGCCTGTGAGTCTCCGCCCTCATTTCACCAACACCACCGTGACACTATTAGACCTTATATACCCATAAGGCCATTCCTCATTTGGCATTCTTCTTGCTTGGACCCCTTAATTGTTGCCTGCAGCTATATTTATTTTTATTATTATTCACCTTACATCAATAACTTAACATTTATGCCTGAATCTTGAAGAACCCCTAACTTCTAACCCTAAACCAAATTGTATAGCAGGCTACCTCATCACCACTAAGTCCAAGCTATAGAGCTTGATGACAGGGCTCTTTTGCGTTTGGGTCTTAGACTGTATGACTCAGTGGTGTGCGGTTGTTTATGGAATGAGTAGTTCCTTCACTTGGAAATGAAAATATGTACACACAGTCTGTACCTTAGACTTTTGTGGGATGTTCTGTTAGTTTTTTCACTTAAAATTATATGTTGTATGCTTGAGTCATGAGTCAGGTCGTAGCTGGTTAGCCTAAGGCATGGTTTTAAACTCTTATATACAGATTTTTTCAGACTCCAATTGGAGAAATGAATGGGAAACTTACTTCCGGAACCTAAGCTCTCTCAGAGTAGGGGCGGGACTGTTGAGGTCTGTTCCACCAATCAGATGCATCACTGTGGGATTGTTCAGGATTGTGGGTAATGAAGTACTTATCCAAGACATTGCAAATAAAAGATATTTATCTCAAAACAAGGTTGGTTGAACCTTTGGTGTCTATATGAGCATATCGGTTAGTCATGTCGTAGCTGGTTTTAAGTGTACCATCAACGGTTAGGATTTTATGGCTTATACTCCAATTTTCAATGGACAAATTGTATTGTATTCTTTCCTCCGGGGTCGGTTGTGGGCAGGACTGTTGAGGTCTATTCTGATAGGTGTGCCAAGAGAAATCTGAATCATTCCGAAACTTCCCTCTTGCAGAGATGGAAATCGTAAGAGCATGAGCAAATTTTCGTAAGTATTCTGATAAATAATTTTGTCATTTTTCATAGTATTTATTTATTTTAAAGTATAATGCCAGTATGCCATATTAGGTTAATGCATAATATAAAAAGTTATGTAAAATTATATTCAAGACAACATCTCCATCGGTACTTCTGTCAGATGATCATTATGCTTTCTGACATCACCCAGAGATGTCGATGGAGATGAGGCCTTCCGGAGAAAATGGACAAATCCCGTAAATGGGTGAACATCGTCATGGCTACCTTTGTCTTGGGAATGGAGGGGGGTATCGGGCATCACCCTCAAATAGTATTTAACAAGCCTACACTGTTTCTTAGAGACGAAGTTCATTTATCCAATAGGGGTAATTATATATTTTTTTATAATTTAGCTGAAGGCTTGAGAGTCTTAATCCAGTTGGGGTGATGCTGGATTAAACCTCTCAAAATGTTTTAAATATGAAACAGTTGAAAAATTATTTTGGGGTTATGTATGCACCTTTTTTGTTTAGTTTAAAAACATTATCACATTGGTAGACATAACACTGTTCAATAGTCACTGCTCTTCCCACCCACTCCCCCTCCCCGCACACACCCTTTCTCCCCTCTGTGCCATTTACAGTGTGTCACCCTAGCCATCCAATCCATTTACAGTGTGTCACCCTAGCCATCCAATCCATTTACAGTGTGTCACCCTAGCCATCCAATCCATTTACAGTGTGTCACCCTAGCCATCCAATCCATTTACAGTGTGTCACCCTAGCCATCCAATCCATTTACAGTGTGTCACCCTAGCCATCCAATCCACAGCCTCTCTCTTTTCTTCCTCACGGCGAATGTAGCTAGAGAGGGGATATGAATTTTTTTATTATTATTACTGAATTCATAGTTGAAACACTTTCCTTTAAGGCTCAAGGGACTCATTAAAATCAATCATTAAAACAAGGAAAATGAACACTTCTTACATCATTGTTCCCAAAACATAATTTAAATCAGGGCAGATTAAGCAGTTTAAGGAGATTCTTAGTTTGCAGCTTTTAGAAATTCTGAAATAAGAAAGTGCCTGAATTAGTTTCACATTGACTGTTTGAGGACAGAGCTTTTTTCATTATAGTTTAACATTATTTGAGTGTTCAGCGTTTTAAAGAGCTTGGTTTTAAAATCTGCCTATGAATCTTAAATGTGGTAGAAGTCAGAGCTTGTCAGCAAGCTGGTATGAAACACTTGAGTGTTAACCTTTTTCTTATTATTTTACGATTTCCAGATAGTCAAGATGTCAGATGTTGGTGCAGACCCGAGTGTCGACGCTCCCTGGTTGGCTTCAAGACGTTTGTAACGGGCTCTGTAAATTGTGTTTACTTTCACCTACACTGACAATGCTGACATATTTTTTTTCCATTTGATGGGAATGTCTCTATTTAAATGTCTCTAAAAAGTACCACAGATTTGGAAAGTGAAAGTGAGGCAGAACACAGCTAGCTTGAGGTTGGAATAGAGCCACAGTCAATAACTCCTACGTAAGGGCATGTATCGTTTTTTGTATACATTCAGAATAATTTGATTTGCTGGACTGTGTATTGGCTGCTATGTAATTCATGAACAATCATGGTAGGTTAGATTGACTTCAATATAAATGAAAAGATTGTTTTGTAACAGGTTTCTGTAAATAAAATAATTTATACAGCTATTTATATGGAAAAATACAGTCTTGGTGTCACAAATCCCTTTAGTGTAGAGGTAGGAGAGACAGGAGCGAAGGAGTTGCACGAAAGTAATAGCGTTTATTTACAAAACACTTCGATAACCAAATCAAAACTGCCACGAGGGGCCAGCGAGACACACACCTAGACGGACACGTAACAGGAAACATTAACCGACAGGGACAAGGAGGGAACACCAGGGCTAAATACACAAACAAACGAAGGCTAACACAACACACCTGGGAACACTAATCAACAAGGAAGGAGGAGCAGGGACACTAACCAAGACCAAGCACACAGGACAGAAATCACAATACACCAGAACAAGGCAAGGCACATAAGTGACACTAGGGGGAACCAAAACATAATACAATACACAGGAGGGAGAAACTCTGAACACTAAAGCACAGGACACACACCAGAGAGAAAGCTAAACAACACACATGGGGAAGCAACTCAACACATGTAACATAACCAGACTAACTAAACCACCAAATATAACACTGAACAACAAAAGCATGGAAAACAAAGGCTGACATGTACACGAGACACTAACTAAAACCAAAAGTGGAGTCCATACACACAGCCCACACAGGGCCGACCGTGACACTTGGCTTGTTTACTGAAATGGTTTTGTTTCGAAAAATTCTCGTTACTTTAATCTATGCCAACAAAGTCAACAAAATTATTTTTAGTATGTACACAATACAAGAGTCACTTCAGACAAAATGTGCAGTATATTCTGGTCAGAGGGAAAGCAGTTATCATTCCGTATAGTGACACAGTTGGTGAGTATGCTCTCGATGCGGCAGCGGTAGAAGTTCACCAGGATCTATTACACCTGTAATAGCAATGACATCATAATAACATAGCTGAGAAAACAATTAAATTGACTTAATTGCTTTGGTCTGATAGGTTGCTGTAAATATGTTTGCTAGGAAACAGTAAACTACAGTGTAAAAAATGCTTTGACTCAGTTAAGTTGCGGCAACTTTAGGAAAGTTTCCTAAAGTTAACTTTCCTAACTTTCCTAAAGTTGCCGCAACTTAACTGAGTCAAATATTTTTTTTACAGTGTACAGATGTTGTCTGAGTTATCTAACTTAACTTGTCTTAACAGCCAAATGAATAAATATAACTTAACTTTGTATGTGTGCTGCTCTTCACTGTCCTCAATCTGAGTTAAAAGTTCTTTCAAACTTAGCAGTGCTTGTTACTGGAAAACTTTGAAACAGCAACCACCAGCATGTCTAAAAAAGAGAAAGGATGACCAGTATCTTGGCTTTAACTCTCAATATCTAGCCTGGCTTAGTTAAAAGCCCACTCACCAGGTCAAGGTGCATGATAGGAATATTAGGAATATTTCTATTAACATTGTAAATATTGTTAATTACCATGTGAAAACAATGTATAACCGAATGGGTTTTCATTTACTCTCACACAAGACAGCATTCTTCTCTTATCCAGAGAAGACACACACATATTCCAGCTGCTTGCTCACACACACAGACACGCTCACACAAGCAGCATTTCTTCACTGTTGCTGGGAAGATCAGCACACAGCACCAATGAGTTTTCTATACATTGTGACCACACCCATGTACATCTAATAAAACTGTACTCTGGGAGACAGCCTTTAAAGAAAGGTTTTACTGAGGGCCCTCAAGCCAGCAGTCAATCGTTCTCCTTTTGTACAAAGTGAATGAAACACGTTGTGTCAGTGTTATTATTTATGATTTACTTCTGTCCAATTATTATTGTCTCTGCCTAGGTTATATTGTCAAACCTGACAGTGCAGGCTGAGTGTGGGGACAAGCGTGTGGGGACACACGACAAGACAAATGTAACAAACAGATGCCACAAACAGTCAACACTGAAACATTTGAACATTTGAGTGCAACATTTGAAAAGAACATACTGTATAATCACAAAAAAATAACAATTTAACCTTAAAACTTCATGTAATTTAACAGCGAACAAAAATATGTTACTGACAGGTTTTTCTTATGTGCGTGTAAAGGCAGGTTTCTCACAGCAAGTGAGAAGCGTGACAGCTGAACATATGTAACATCAGGTTTATTCTTGGAGCTAATTATTATTTAAATGCAGGATAATTGTTTATGTTCATATGTTTATAACTGAGTTGTAGATAATTATCTGTCTATTAGTAATTAATAATTTAATTAAAGTTTTATTAGGCTATATTAACAGACATCAGATCTGCTGATGTTTATGTACAATTTCTTTATTTTATTCTTTAAACACTATCAAATGCACAGACGGAGACCAGTTAAGGCAATTAGAAGCACTTTTCCGGTGGTGGCTGAGCGTACTGTGCAGCTTCAAACTGAGCTTGACGGCGTAGATGTGATATGAGCAACCTGTCTCAAAGTTGTAAGAATCTCCCCATAGGAGGTATGCTTTCCGGATGCTCGCTTACCCCCTTGGGAGATTCTGAGGCTAACAAGCCTTCACCTTCCGCTAGCATTCCATAGACTCCCATTCAATTTTGCGTCACTTTGACAGCGAATAACTGTACATCTGAAGCGTTTAAGACTATTTGTCAATTGTTTATTTCTAAAGAAACATGACAATGTATAAAAGGCTCCATTACCTTGTATCTCATGTTATGGCCTAATAACAGCTGTTTTTTGTAAGAATAGGCTAACGATTGTGTCATACCCACACAACTTTCTGTTGCACAGTAGAGAAATAACCATATAGCCAGGAGAAGCTTGCATGCAATCAGGGGGAAGTGGAGGCATACAGTCAAGGGAGAAGCCCATAGAGAGTCAATGAAAAGCATCAGAACAAAATATTTGCTCCTGCTCCTATGCTCATGGATAACCCCTTTTCACTGACTTCACTGGTCTCTGTCGAAGTCCATGGCGTCGCTGGGTCCATTTCTTTCACTGTCTATGGGTATAACAACTGCTCTGGCAGAGGGATTGGACTACATTACCCAGATGCACGCTTCACTGTAATGGTGACGTGTAGTTATATGAAATGTTTCCTAACGCTGAACCAGTTAGACATATTCATCCATCTATTCCTCAACGGAAGTGTCAGTAAGACTCAGTTTCGTGTTGTGAGGTCTGATATCGGTGGTTATCAGTACTTGAAAATGGCGGGGGAGATGTCTATGATCGGTAAGTAAGATTTAACCCCAATGAATTATGTGTCTATACGTTGTATTAACCAGACTATATGTGCGAGCTCGGAAATAAAAAAAGTAGCACGGCAGTGCAGTCAGGTGTACCGGTCCTACGCAGCTGGCAACAGTTGCAACAGATGATGTACCGTCATCCAGTTAGCTACCATGACAAGTAAACATAGCTAATAATAATAACTCAGCGATCAATTGAGTTGTTAATTACATACAACAAACAACAGTAGTTAGTGCCAGGCCACCGGTAGCGGTTGTCTACATCAGCTATAGCTAGCTCGCTATATGCTAGCAGTACGTAAATAACCTTACTGTACAACTTGAAGTATTAATGGTGAATAACAAAATACGAAGTAACCAGCTACGTACTTGTCAGTTTTATCTCTGATACTAGTTACATTGCTGTGTTCTTTGTCACAGGGTCGGTCATTCTCGCTCTTTTTCTGGCTGGCTATCTGGGTCAGCAGTACCTGCCTCCACCGAAACCAAAAGTGATTGGCCTAGATCTGGGGACCACTTTCTGTTCGGTAGCAGTATTTCACACCGGTAAAGGGGATGTGGAGGTGATTGCGGATGAAGAGGGGCGAAAGAGCATCCCTAGTACGGTGTCATTCACCCATTCCGAGGTCCTCGTCGGTCACGATGGTCAGAATCTGGCAGACATCAACCCTCAAAATACCATTTATGATGCTAAACGGTTTATTGGAAAGATATTCGAAACAGAGCACCTTGACCAGGAAAGTGCTCGTTATCCATTCAAGGTATAGTACTGGCTCCCCCTCTACTCACAGTGAATGTTAGGGAACTTGAGGTCACAGGCTTCTTATAAGAATTGCTAAATTGCTTAATTAATATGCCAATAGGAACTTAGTGAATTCATTTTGAGAGTTACTGAAGGACAACCACAACCCAGTAAAATGAAATTATAACTTAAATTAGAACATGTAGTTCCCTTGCTGTTCCATAGGCAAGCACCATAGTCATACTATATGCTAGCGAATCAATACCATACCCTTTCTTTCAGGTGATCAACAATAATGGCAGTGCTGAATTCATGGTCACCACCAATCAAACATTCACGGTTACTCCAGAGTTCATTGGCTCTCGGCTACTGCTAAAGATGAGGAAGATGGCAGAGCGTCACCTAGGCGTCCCGATCCAGAGGGCTGTCATCTCTGTCCCTGCTGAGTTTGACGAGAGGCAGAGGAACTACACTATCAGAGCTGCCAACCTGGCCGGTCAGTTACAGTCTAGCAAAACGTTTTGTTCCCCATTTATTTTTTTTGTACATATACATTTTTCTACAAATTTATTATTGGTTTTAACAGAACATATTTTACTTGCACTTGTCTTTCTCACACTGTACCCCAGCCATAACCATGGTCCGGGTCCGGACTCCGCATTAGGTTCTCCTGACCACAACATCTCATTAACTTCTCAATAATAATGCTCAGGGGAGATGCATGGGTTGCTGTGTGTAGTTCAGACACGTGTCATTAAAGTCACGTCATAAAATGCAGCCAATCAAAGCAATTGTTTACAATAAGGAATAATATACCAACACATGTTCACTATACATAGCATGAGTCAACATAAAAAGTAATAAAAAGTGTGTCCGGTAGGGGGGATTCTGTGAGGACCTGTTAGGTTTATCACCATCAAAATACATTCAAGAGAAGAGAACATATACCTGGCCATAAGGAAAATGTTGAGAGGATAGATCTGAAATATGTGGTGTCAATAGCCTTTTTATTTTTGTTGGAGATATGAGTCTGCCATACTTTTTATTTCATGATCTATTTTGCTTTCTTTTACCACGTGTCTGGATTGGTGAAGAAAGTAATTTTAACATTTAAACTAAATTTGATTTAGATATATTTGCTTTAATCTGAAAGCCATGCAAACTATATTATGGGCTGTGAATCCCAGTACATCTTAAACATCATGCTTTCCTTCAGTGATTGCCTAAATTAGTTCCAAATCCACCACCTCTGTTGTCTTTTATAAATGTTTTGTTTATTTATATGTCCCTGTTTCCATGAGAGTCTTGCCCATTCACTGTTTTAAGTATTGAATGCCCTTACTACTAAATTGTGGTGGTTAATCTAATTTGATTTAAATGTAAGCAATCACTGTAAGTTGCTCTGGATAACAGTAAAATGTTTTAGACCTTTGCTGGGTAGAAAACCTGAGTGACTGGACCTTTTAATTTTATTGAATACACTTACTGTACACTAATTGTAGACAGACAAGTATCATGTGGGCATGTGCTATCTGGCCCAAAACCCATTTTTTTGTGATTATAATTTACTGCTGCAGGAAAGGAGGGGCTCAATCTAGAGCGGTTCTTGCTCAGATAGAGTATGAACATATGAAATGGCAGAGTTAACATTAGCACCAATTGCACTGCTTGCTAAGGCCACTTTGATCTAATTTACACTGACCACTATAACTGATGTGACCCGTTTTTTCTCACCACTCAGGTTTGGAGATCCTCCGTGTGATCAACGAACCCACGGCTGCAGCTCTAGCGTACGGGTTACACAAGGTGGACGTGTTCAACGTGCTGGTGGTCGACCTGGGGGGAGGAACGCTGGACGTATCCCTCCTCAACAAACAGGGGGGCATGTTCCTGACGAGAGCCATGGCAGGTAGGACACAAACTGTCCTACAAGGTTTCTCTTAGCAATGTCTTTAACAGAAAGACAAGCAGGAAATGACATTTGTGCTGTAAGATGAGTTAACTTTACACCATGGTTACTTTAATGGGCATGTGATTTTCATTACAACCACTTGAGGAAAACTCCAGAAGTCAGGTAGGGATGGACCGATACTGGTCCTGGTACTTGCTACCCATACTTGGAGAAAGGCCTGATACCCAGTAAGCAGATGGCTCAGTGGTTAGGGAGGGAGACTTTTAGTCGGAAGGTTGCCGGTTCAAATCCCGACTGTGCCAGAATTTCATTGTGTCCTTGGGTAAGTTATTTTACCCTAAGTTGCTTTAGGGAGAATATCCTTGTACGCACTGGATTATTAAAACGCTCTGGATTAGTGCAAAATGGAAAAAAATGGAACAAAACAAATACCCAAAGCCGATACTGCCTCTTCTCTACTTTCCAGAGCGCTATGCTGCGCCACGCTGGTACAGATTAGCCATGGCTAATACATGGCTGTATTTTGAAAGTGCCAGAGAGGGAATAGTACTGTACAACACGGTGTAAAGAGCGTAACACAGATTAATGGCTCAATAATTCACAGAAAATTTTAGGGCTGACCCTATTCAGTGGGCTAGTCGTTTGTTTGGTTGATATTTTCAGTCGAGCAGCTGTGTGAGATCTGATTCCCGCCTGTGTCACTTAACTACTCCGTTGCTGAAAGAAATAAGTGTGATACAGATGATATTATGTAAGGGTAATAATGCAACACTAATAGAAATATTTTTGAACAAAGGTGTTTTCCTAAATTATTTTGAATAAGCCCTTAATTTCCCTTTCATTTATCCACGTTCATTATTATTTTATTTATTTATTATCATCATGTGAGTGCAATTGTAGCAGGTGTTAGTGTCACTATAACCTGTCCTCAACTTTAAATCTACTGTTGGTGTTATTAGAACTTTAGAAGAAATGTCAAATAAATCCGTAGTGTGGAAGCATTTTATCGATGATGCACGCAAACTCTGCCAACAATGGTTTTCATACCATAGTTCAACATTAAATAAGATGTAGCATACCACTTGAAAACAGTTTTGCTTATGTACTGTAGGTGCATGCTACCATGCACTGCGTTGAATCTACTCGTTAACCTCTACGTGAGACGAAAGGTTTAGGCTACTGTATGTTGGCTTCCGCTGTGCTGAATGATCTAATCACAAATACACAATTATTGTTACCTTGTAAAATTTTCTGTATATATTTGTGTATTATCAGAGACAAACCCAAATTGCAGGTTTACTACATTTGAGTTTACAATTGAATGAATCTAGGTTAAAGAGATCACATCAAATGACCTCTTGTCCGGTCAAGACAACATTCTTTCTCTGTAACACAGTTCTCCACTCGACTTCCACGTATCGTAAAGGCGCATGCTGCACATTTTCCCACGGTGAATGTCACTGTCTGTGGTTCTGGAAAACGCTCCAACGTGCGCCATTTAATTGACTCACTTTTGTTAGTTGCACATTAAACAACATTTTTTAATTGTTCATTAATGTAATAGTACAGCTATATTTGTATATAATAATACAATTATAATAACAATCAAATACCTTAATGGAATAATGTGATTGTGTTTGGAGAAAGTCACTTAGTCAGTTCATGTTAATAAATGTTGCACACCTAACAATAACTGAGATGCAGGAGACAAATGGAACACGTGAAAACAACATGAATCTTCACACACTCAAGGTCAATGCAAACAAATTTTTATAAGCTTTTGGTCAGCTGACCATTAACAATTACATTTAGCATTGATCCTGAGTGTGTGAAGATTTAACATTTTCTCTTGGAGAAAGTCACTGAACAACAGTAAATCTCATTCAGGGATGTTTTTCAATTGTCACCATACCAACAGTGAATAAAATAACATTCCGTCTGATGTATTTCTTTGAGGTGACCTACAAGTTCAGGATCAGACGCTACATGGAGACCAGAACCAAACTGCTTGGCTTTGAGCAACTGGAAGAGAATGTGTTGATGAAACATGATTCTGCTTTTCCTTGACAGGTAACAACAAACTGGGGGGCCAGGACTTCAGCCAGAGGCTGCTCCAGTACACCATAGACAGAGTCCACCAGGAGTACGGCACCCCCCCCACCCTTAAAGAGGACATTCACCGTCTCCGCCAGGCTGTGGAGGCTGCCAAGCTTAATCTCACCCTGCAGCACAGCGCCCACCTCAGGGTACCATTACACCTGGAGCTCCAAGGACCATTAGAAGACCCTCAAGGGCTCGCCAAGGAACCAATCCCGGTCATCTTCCAGGAAGTCATCACCCGCCAGCTGTTTGAGGAGTTGAATGCCGACCTCTTCCGGAAAATTCTGGCGCCTGTAGAGACTGTGCTGGCCGAGGGCCGCCTAGGGAAGGAGGAGGTGGATGAGATCGTTCTAGTGGGAGGCTCCACACGCATCCCCAGGATCAGGAAGCTGATCAGTGAGTATTTTGGGAAGGAGCCCAACACGTCGGTGGACCCAGACTTGGCAGTGGTGACTGGGGTGGCTATCCAGGCTGGCATCGTGGGTGGCTCCTGGCCCCTACAGGTCAGCGCTTTAGAGATCCCCAACAGACATCTCCGTAAGACCAATTTCAACTGATTCCGTCATCAATTGGTGGGAAAGGACGCAATTAAGACGCAACAGGTCGTTTAAATACTCATCTGCATTTACATGTTGTGCTTCGCAGTCTTCACCAAGTGTGCAATAATAGTACGCTGAGGTTAAAGTATAAGCTTCAGCTCTAATAATACTTACTGGAATGTACTCACAGAGAAGCTCACATCACTCGATTACTGCCAGCCCAACTTCAGAACTATGGTAGATTGAAATGGTGTTCAGGGAACAACCTTTATTTCTAGAACTGTGACCAACCAACACACCTTTGGATATTTATTTATTTATTGTGTGTTTGTATGGGGTGTGTGCGTGCGTGCGTACTGTACAGTATGTGTTCTTATTTTTATTTGCATCAGTGGATGAGACCATGTGCTTGTGCCTTTTCAGAGGCACATCAGTTTTCCTTACTCAAACACGGTCTGAGGGTGGAAAGACTGCAATTGGTCCATATGAATATCCAATCAAAACAGAGAAGAGGTGGGAGTTCAGGAACGTTTTAGTTTTGCTTGTCGACTGCCCTCTTTATTGCAGACCACGAGTTGTCCTTATCTTAACCCTAAAATAGGCAGCTATATTCATTACAAGATAACATTTTACATCATATTCACAGGAGAATATTTTAGGCAAATCCATTGACGTGGGATTCAATTGATCTTGCAACCCTTTCGTTACTAGGCAGATTCTATCACCTCAAGGCTAACTGCCAGCTTCTTGCAGCCTCCAGATAACACTTCTGTACAGTATTTGTGGTTCACTGCAGTTTGACATGTTTAGGTATTTAAATGAACTAATCTGAAAGGTACCGCCCCCAGAACGTGTTTAAGTAAGGAAAACTGACGTGCTATTCAAAGAGCTGCTGTGTTAAAGTGTACAGCTGCACCGTTAGCTGGTGCTTTTCAATCATCTGATATCAAAATCCAGCACTCACTTAGGAAGTAATTTTGTTGGTTAGGGCAATATTCTGACTAAATGTTTGAGGTTAGTCACTAGCTTTAAATTCAAACAATAGGATATGCCTAGTTTTGTGAAATGTTATCCTTTGATTCTGGAATAATGATGAAGACAATGACTTAAAAAGGGACATACTGACTTGGGCTCTTATCAGTGTCATTAAAGTTGAGTATTACAACGTGACAGAAATTTAAAGGCAATGCTTTTTTAGCTGACTGCACCTTAAACATAATTTTGCTCAGTCAGAAATTAAAATTGGAGCCCTCAGTTTAAATATAGCACTTTCAGACCTTGTTTGTCAGCATCATATTTATTCTGGTGCAATAATGTGACCATTGTAATTGTTAAAGAATTGGCAGTACACTGGCTGACTTGATGTGTCTATTTAGATTGTAGAGCATGTGTTTTACGTTAAGAAATCCGGTTGAAAACAAAGAAATCTAGAGGTACAATTAAATTAAGGTGCACTGTATAGCATTTCTCATAATAGCATATCTATGCAGAGGTCTGTTCCAGTCTTAGCATAGGTCTCCATGCTAAAGCAGTCTCCATCAGTAGAATACATTTTCTTACTCTTACTGAGTTCTCGGTTGGATGTCACATGACCAACTGGGTCACCATGAGGTTTAAGCCTATGTTGGTGCCATTCCATGACTTACAGGTGCCTTTAGTACCAATGCCTGCCAGTAAAGGACACCATCTCTGTGCTATGGAAGTACTTACTGTAGTGCCATAAATGGATAAACATACCAGGGGTTTCTCATTCAGTGGGAACACTTAATACTGTTTGCATCAGATAACCTTGTCCCTGACTTTTGAGAACAGGGAGAATTGACTTGTGTGATAGTCTAACCTTTAGTGGTCCTTTAGTAAGGTAAACCGTTTGAATGCATTCCTTGTTGAACCAGCCTCATATTGCACAGTTTCCTGTAGTGATATGCTATAGGAATATATCTATGAAATTTTGATTCATGTTAAAAATGTAATTTACGAGATCTATTTTTATACTGCATGTTTTACTTAGTCAAACCCCAATCTCACATCTGCTTTGAATGTACTTATGTGCTACCAGTTGTACACAGCATTAAAACACCATTCCAGAACCCATCTAGAAATATAAAGAAAATACTATGAGGTATTATTTTGTAGAACAGCAAAGAGAAGGAAGTAGAAATCAATTAAAACTTTTTTAGAACCCATCAAAGTGCCATCTACTGCTTTTCATGACAGATTTGCTATTCTAGTACACATGCGGCAGAAGTAAAAATGGAAATCTGTGATGACACCTTGACTGACGGTTAAACCACTGTCACTCGCCAACTTGTTTAGCAGTGTGGCTACATGTTGGTGGGGTAAAAAACAACAGACCTGCCATGAGCAAATGCAACACACATTGAGTCTTTACATACTTCAGGGCATATGGTTAGAACGAGCCAAATCTAAACAAAGAACATTAGAACTGCACGTGGTTTGTTAAAACGTATGACTGCCACAAAAAAGGAAAAAACAAGCATCCCTTTGGTATCAGAAGCATTTTAATACCCTTCTGAGGCACATATGAAGAGTCAATACCCTGACCCTGTGTGACGCATGTTCTTCAACAACCTAGAGCTGTATTTTGACAGTTAATAGAACACACCTCATGACAGTCTTTAATATTACTAAGCAGAGAGCAATGTGTACTTTTAACACCACAATACCATCATAATTTATATTGCCATTGAGAGGTTGGTCAAAAAATTATTTAAGACTATTCATAAACCTCAACTCTATTGCTATTATGCAGCATTCGGATCACAATTCAAATAACATTGTCAATGAAAAGTAAAATGGCGCAATGCACGCTTACCAAGAAATCCAATGGCTAAACCTCAACTCACATTTGTAGTGACAACCATCTAATAATATTCATCCAGTCTTTGAAGCATGTCATATGTACACATTCCATTTATTACTGCACACTAGGGGAGGGGGTTAAAAAGTACATGGTCATTTGGGCGTTTTTGTTGGAAGAAGAAACAAATGAGGTAAATAAAGATTTTCTGAGAAAAATCGTCAAATCAGGTCTTTAAAAATTGTACTGAATTCTGCATTATGATTTAGCCAACATGGTTGATTTCCTTTGTATTTAAATAGATGCCAAGTTTAACTATGGAATCCCAAAATGTATGGCATCTTAAAAAGGTTGTGTCGCAATTAAGTATCTGTTGACCCATTTTCCTGTAAAGTCAGTTGGTAAACACCGATGACAAGTGAGGGAAACCTATTATAAGATTATTATTATTATTATTGTTAAAAATAAAGGCATTTAAATAGCCTTCTTGGTTTTTAATTCATTCATACAATATATTAAATGTGTTCACTTTCTAGCATTCAAAATAATGCATTGCTCTAAAACTCCAAAACATTTGACTACTATATCACTACAGAGTCAATCCAGTCCTTAGCCTAACCACTTTAAACAATGCATAAACAAGTTCTGCAGTATGGAACAGAAAAACCTATATAAGTAATTGTAATATTTTTCACAATTGCAAAGGCAAAGAATGATATACGAGTGACCCTACAGCGATAAGACACACTACACTATACATAATCCTTTAGAAACCAAAACACATTCACAATGAACACGTCACCAAAACACATTCTGCCTGAACATGAGCCCTGCTCACTAAACACAGTATGTCACATGCATGGATATAGGCAATGTTCAAAACATGTATTAAAATCATACTCAGTTGGAGGAAAAGGCAGGACTTATGTAAACAGCGTGATCATCTTGTTTTTGTTCAAAAAATGTCCCAATGTTTGTCTCAAAGGAAATCTAGGAAAAGGAGCAATGCTGCACATGTCAGTTTCATGCTTAAAACAGGAGAACATCTGACCTGTGACTACAAATTGTCTCCAGCTCTTTCTATAAAGTGACAGCGAGAGAATAAAATACTGTAGAAACAAAAGGTTTGAACGCTAGAATTGGTAACTGGGGGCCCTCCAAAGCATTAACATGTGAGAAGAGGCCACAGATTTGGCGAATCACTCGGTTCATCAATAAAAAGTGCTTGTAGTCCCACATTGTATATAACAACCAAAAAACAAAACATTTACAGAATTTACAAATAAATGGGTGGTGGCAGCCTGGGATGCTTCAGCTATACAGCAGCCTGTCAATCAATCGTGTTTCAGTCAGTAGCTTGAAGGAATAACTAAAAACAAATCGGGATGTGGTGAGTAAAACGAAATTATTCAGAACGACAGACAAGCCAATCACTTGGAAGTAGTAATTTCCTCAGTATCAGCATGCAACAAGTCAAGAGTCTCTCAGTAAATTCACATTAGTAGAGCGAGTTACTGGCCTCCTTGGTTGTAGTAATCACAGCCATTCTCCATGTGGAGGTCTTCAGCACTGCTCACACCGTTGCTCACCTCTGGGGGGCAGAAGAGAGCAATGTCCGTCATTATCTACTCTTAATATAATGGAAATACAAATCCAGACAACTTGAACATGATATTGAATTCAAAGTAACGTTGGCAGAAATTGACTGTTAATCTGGACATGAATAAATGTGGCTGGCACAAAAAATAATCCATTAGAAATTCAGCAATATACCTGACATCTTAAAAGAAATGTATGAAATTGTTTCCAAAAAACACAACCTTGACAAACAAGCTTGCTCAGACTTTCCGAGTCAAACGACGAACAAAAATATACTAACTACACAATATACCTATAACACTGGCTTATTCTGATCGAGAGAGAAAAGTATTTCAGCAACAGATACCTTAATCAGGGAAATTATAACCTCAATATATAATTTATAATTAAATAACTTTAATATATTAAATACGACCACACCTAAGCAACGCAGCAATGTGATTGCAGGAAATGTGGATTCAGAACCATGGCCAGCTCCGTATTCTACTGAAATGTACAAACAGCCTTGTGTAAGAGTAAATACCACAAAGCAAATACATTTTTTTCCCTTAAGAAACAGCCTTCCCTTAAGAAATGTATGATCGATATAAAATTAAGTGTCTATGAGGGAACCTTCTGAACATTTTCACCGCTTTGATTACTCAACCAAGAATACGAACAACAAATCAAATGTTTTATTTCATTTCATGAAAAGAGAAGCCATTCTGATTGGCTGGGCCCGTACTAACTCTGGCTGGGCCGAGGCCCTGCCGTGGCTTCGCCGATGATCCAAACCACAGTGGAGAAATCCCTGGGCTCCCCATTTTCCTCTTTGTTGTTTGTCCTCCAGTACCAGTGCTACACTAGAAAGACTGCTGACTGGGCTGATTGAAGACGGGCATCGTCATAACCCTGTGACTCACCTTTCACCCGACACCAGGAGAGGCTGGCGGCTCACGGCGGAATGTCTAGGAGCCCTGTAACGTGACGCAGGCCTCTAGTGGGTGACTGGGGGGGAGGGGCGGGCAGGCAGAGAGACAGATGTGGGAAGGAAGGGATGGAACGGTCGGAGAAATGGTCACAGGAGCCGAGGAGGATGGAGAGATGGCAGGATGGAGATCACACACAAGGGAGGAGGCTGCTACTGTGACTGACCTTGGGAAGGACATCCAGATCACAAACACTCAAGAGAGATGCATGCTGGGATAGGCTGAGTTTCTGCCAGCTCCTATAAAGGCAGCCTTTCCTGGTCTTAGTTTGACGGCCACCAATTACAAACTGAATATGGCAAAAACAACCACCCACTTCATCCATCCAAATGTAAATAAAAATGACGAGAATATGGACGGAGAGCAAGTCAAAGTATTGGGTTGTGGCCGTATAAACAAAACCCCAACAACATCATCCAGGAGAAACACAATAGGTGGGAGATGTAGCTTCTCTCTCCCTCGGTCCTTCCTTACCAGAGAAGATGAGTTTCTCCTTCATGATGTTGACATCTCGACTAGACCTTCTGACTGCAGCACTCAGCATGATCTGTTCAGGGTTGTAGCTGTGCATGCCGCTCATCTTCCACCTACGATAGAAAGGTCACACAGAGGTCAAGGCATGAGATCCGGGCATGCCACATTGTGCTTTAAAGCGCCAGGCAAAGGGTCACCTGTTTCACTTTGTAGATATCTACACTGGATAAACGTGGATGGGTACGAGACAGCCATTTTGACTCAAAGTCTTCTACTTATTTATGGTTGACCTCAAAATGACATTGAGCAAGCGGGCAGAAATCGGTTGGTTGGTTGCTGTACTGAATGGTTTAAATTAGATCTATACACACATAAATCTACAATGTAAAACAGAACACTTTGAGCCAAAAAACATGTTTACTTACACAAAGGCATTTTCTTCAGTAAAAAACTGCTTGTGATGAGTTAATGATTAGTTCAAGACCAGCTAGTTGTGATTGGCTTTAAGCATCTCAACAACTGGATTAACAATCAAAGGCTAGAATGGGACCCTCTGGCTAAAACAATTAACATTGTGCCACTATGCAAATTAAACAAAGGTCAGCAGTGCTTAACCAGAGCCTATTAACTGCACCTTATATGATTGAGCCCCTATCCTCTTAAAGGATATGAACTCAAAATATTGTGGCACTCCTACACAAACAGTACAGGGACCACGGCAAGCACTAACATCATGACATGTATTCTAGTCCAAGTCAAGCACTGGAGGCACATCGATAAATGCAGCTGGAAATCAGATGTTTTCTGCATATCAACACAAACACTTCCTTGTTTATTGTTTATTGTTAAATTCTACAATTTGTCTGCAGACTGGCATTTGGTAGTAAATTGTGAACGTCAAGCCGGGTATCTGCGATGTGGGTGGAAGCATTGTTGTCTGCACTAAGTAAGCTTGCTTGTGTTTGTACTCCCCTTGGGGAGGGGGGTAGGGGATATTTGGCAGCAGTGCAACAAAACCATACAGCTCAGGCAAAGAAGGTGTAAAAGCTGGTGTGTAGAGAGATGGAACTAAGAAGGTGTAAAAGCTGGTGTGTAGAGAGATGG
>JACXGM010005900.1:0-34011 GCA_016801145.1 Umbra pygmaea
AACCGTACGGATATTTTATTGTGGTTTACCGTGAAACCGGTAATCGTCCCATCCCTAGTTAGTAGTGATTTTACCTGGGAGATTCGTAGAGAGGAACTGTATAACTGTTAGTAGTGATTTTACCTGGGAGATTCGTAGAGAGGAACTGTATAACTGTTAGTAGTGATTTTACCTGGGAGATTCGTAGAGAGGAACTGTATAACTGTTAGTAGTGATTTTACCTGGGAGATTCGTAGAGAGGAACTGTATAACTGTTAGTAGTGATTTTACCTGGGAGATTCGGAGAGAGGAACTGTATAACTGTTAGTAGTGATTTTACCTGGGAGATTCGTAGAGAGGAACTGTATAACTGTTAGTAGTGATTTTACCTGGGAGATTCGTAGAGAGGAACTGTGCGAATGTGGAGCTTCTGGATCTCGTCAATGGTGCCAATGGTGAGAGTGCTGTTGTTAGCCAGAGCCAGACTGCCAAAGACAAATATGAAGTTACAACCCAAACCACCTAAGACTTTAAACCCATGTGGTGTCTCCTGCTGACTAACCTGTCTGGGTAGCCCTCCGAGTTCAACGGACACATGTAGTTGACCTCCTTGAGGTTGACATTGGAAAAAACCAGCTTGTGGTTGGAGGAGTAGATGACGGTGGGCCGGTCGGAGCAGGCGAACACGTTGGAGGTGGACAGGGAGCGGAAAGTCCTCAGCACGGTGGGCTGGGTGCCCAGGGTCACCTTCTTCCGCTCACTCAGAGCGCCTGACAGAAAACAATGATAATGTCACAAGTTGTATTTCAATGTTTAAAAACGTTTACACCCTCAAAAACCAAACTGTTCATAGATAAATATAAGTTATGTTTAATATTCCATTAAAATGTTGATGGCCTGTCTTTTAAAGGCACAGAAACAAGAGTGTATATAGCACTTTACAGTGGGTGCTAGTGTGTGATAGTAAAGCAAATGTTGGCTAAAATCATGCAATGAATGTTACCAAGTAGGTGAACAGGCTAATTTGTAGTTAACACTGACAAAGCTTTCAAAGATTTCAATCGAAATAGTTTTAGAAAGCCCTTTTTACAACAGCAGTTGTCACAAAGTGCTTTGACAAATAACCAGCTTAAAACGGAAGTGATGGACAGTGGCTACAAAAAAACTCCAGTAATGGACCCTAGAAAGAAAGATAGAGAGGGGCCAGACTCAAAGGTTTGGCCACTAGTCCTCTTTTGGTTGATCAATTAATATTGATAGTTATTCAATGCAATAGTTATTATTGAAATTCATGTTTAACACAATGTGTAAACATCACCACCAGGAGCATTCCTGTGCTGTTTCTGAAGTACATTTATATATGTTTAATCACTATGTATTAACTGATCTCTCCATATTCAGTACATCTAGGATGATGTATGTTCAATGCATATGATAAATAAACCACTTTGACTTTGACTTTGATCTATGCCTATATATCCCCTATGGGTAGGGCTGGGCGACACTGCTAAAATATGATATCACAGTAATGTTTTGAAGGTTTCACAGTATTTATAATTTCTCAATTCAGATGGTTTTATACTGTTCTGACAAGTAAACCTGACAGCAAAAAAAGTAGAACTATTGGTTGAATGTTTTTTAAACCCTAACAAACAGGAATACTAATACATAACTGTAAACCCAGGGTCTACATATGTGTGGCAGCTTAGAAGAACCTGACAGATAAGTGTCACTCATTGTTGGCAATCAGCCAAAAAAACACAAAAATATAAAATGTGTGTCAAATGTTTTGGATAGTCTAAATCCTATAATTATGTATATTGTTTAAAAGAAGTGTGATTACTGAATTAAACTATTTAATTTACAAGTGATTTTACAAAAGATCTTTCCTTCTTAGTTAGCAAGATGTTCAGGCTCTGTAGCGTTCACTGCTCTCTGGTAGAGCCTCCAGCCAACATGGCCCACATACAAATCACTGAAATCAGGGTGTTTTATAGCGAAAATAGCTGCTGGTTAGTTCACATTTGATATAGTATTAACTGAAATGTGCAATCAACAATGTAGTTATCAAGGTGT
Source organism: Umbra pygmaea (assembly GCA_016801145.1). Lineage (NCBI taxonomy): Eukaryota > Metazoa > Chordata > Actinopteri > Esociformes > Umbridae > Umbra > Umbra pygmaea. The sequence continues at coordinate 2,056 of JACXGM010005900.1, forward strand.
TATGAGGTTGTTCAGATTTTCATTGTCTATAGTCTAATTAGAGCGATAGTAACCTACCAACGTTACGGTAGCGTATTCATGCGTACATAGCTTGTTAATTCAGCCATCCAGATTTTTTGACCTGAATATAAGATAAAAATACATCTAAGCCAATAAAACAAGATTTAAGACAGATTGTTTTTGAAGTGTAGTGATCATTTATAGAGGTCGACCGATTATGATTTTTCAAGGCCAATACCGATTAACGATTATCGGAAGACTAAAATAGCAGATACCGATTAATTGACCGACTATTGATTTTGTTTTGGGGGGGGAAATAATGACATTACAACAATACTGAAAAAACGAACTTTTAATATAGGCTAACTTTTTAATATAATACACAAAATAGTTTCAAAGCTCAAATAAATATATAAAATTATTTACATTTATTCAAACCAAATGCCAAACAAATGGCAAAACTAAGGGTGAGAACTGAATATATGCTACCTTTGGTTGTTATTTTAATTAGTTTTTTACAGTGATATTTAGGCTATTTATGCAATTAATCATATTTTAATAATAGGCATAGTACGATTTGTATTTCATACAACTTCGCATATTAAATTTGTTTTGTAAACCCTTTGGTTTTGTATCAAAAAACACTTAGTCTGTGCATTATTAACCAATCGGATTTGGTGCTACACAACGGGAGTAAAAAAAAATAAAAGCAGTAACTGAGAAACATGAAGATTTTGTCTTTAACCACAGAATTATTCTCTTGTGCGAAGATCAGAAGGTAGCGTAATGTTCTTCTCTCTTTTCGTCACAGTCTTACTCAACATCAGAAATACTTTGAAATCCATGTTTGAGAACACTAGCGATGTATATTCCCTGCTAACATGAAACCCTTTTAATTAAATGTGGAAGTAAAAAAAAACATGTCTTCTGTGTATTGTTTTGAATATATTTCGGCCATAATCGGCAAGCAAAAATGCTGATTAATAATTATTTTGAAAACTCATAATCGGCCATTATTAAATCGTCCAGCCTGATTAATTAGCCAACCTCTAATCATTCAATGCAAACATGCATCACAATGACAGCAACATGTTGAAAATAATCTGTCAGATATTTTTGTCGTTGAACAAGTGAACACCTTGTTTTAAAACTAAACCCAGCACCGACACCTTTCTTAATCATAGATTCTTAAACTGTTGTGGTACCTAGATGGATTCCTCCCACAACATTATTCCTCACATTAGTCTTTCTGCTCCACTGGCTCCTCCCGGACTGAGTCGGTTCCCACAAGTGTTTTGTTTACACGAAAGCGCAATTTGCGGGGCTTATTTCCATGGTCTGAAATTACGATTTTTCATTTTAAAACTAGGTTATTCTCATTCAGTGCACCTGGCAAAATGAAACTATTTTGTAAATAATTACAACTAAAATACACATTAAAATACTGGTTTACAATGTATAGTTAAAATCCAACAGGGTACATAAAATAATACAGTTATATAGGTATACCGCCCAGCCCTACCAAAGGGTGCCTTAGAGTCGAATAGCATCAGAACAGGAATATCGGCTGTGGACCTAGGCATATTCAGACGTTAGTATAAAGGTTTTATCTTTTAGATTGATGAGTTGATCATAGTCTAAGGGTCTAGTTGCATTGTGAAAGTTGTTGAGGAAAGGATATTGTTTGTATAATTCAACAAATAATTTTCTAACTGGTTATATTTACATTGACTTCTCATGACCACAATCACGCGGTTGTGGGTGTGTCATATAATGTCCTGTGAAACGTCTCAAACTGATGCGTGAGCACTTTGCATATAGAAACCACACCAGCCCATTGACGTACACGCGAAAAATGTCCCTGCGATACACATTTTGAGATGTTGTTCAACAATTGCTTTTACATTTGGTGGGATCGTTCGAAATACTCTTACGTTAAATCAGTAGGTCACGTGAAATGTAGTGGCTACACAAGAGAGACGTGCACGTTTACACAAAATGTTATCTGGTCTCATGCTTTTATCGAGAGGTATATGTGGCTGAAAGCTCTTTGAATTGAAACGAGCAGTAAGTGCAACAGGTCACTGGGCTTTGAGGAGTATAATTAAATGACCAAGAAACCAGGGGCAATTAATGGCTTGTCCTTACAAGCACGCTGCTGCTACTCTGATTCTCACATTCCTTTTTCTGTCCTTTCAAATGTACAGAGTACCACTATCTGTAATACTAGTAATTGTCATTGCACACAATCTTTACCTATTCAATTAATTTATTCTTTAAATTGTTGTCTCAGAAGAATAATGTTTGAACCTTATCAAAGTCAGTTCCACCATTTCAGAAAATGGCATAATAAAATATGAATCAATTATGTATTTTTAGGCTAATGATTACAACTGAAAACATCTTTGAATAAGTTTAATAACTTTTTTGCTGTAATCATATGAACATTAATTTTAAAAACTGCAATTTTGGTTGACATTTCTGTATTAAGTGACTGGGTCCACCATTGTTTTTAACAAAGATCTTAATGGACCACTATCACAATAAGAACTGCCAACCTGCCAGTAACAGCATGGGTAAATGCTCTTCTAATCAAGCCTATTCAGGACCAAAGCTAAAATTCCCATCTCAAAATGATTACAAATTTAAATACGAACATTTTTTATGTTTATGTTTTTAGAAGTGACTGAGCCCCCAAACAAATGTACATGCAGCAATTAAAATAAGGAGCCTGTTTATGAACTCTGAATTCTGAGATGACAGAACATAACAGGCTCTATCAACAAATCACATTATCTGGCAGTTAGTTGTCTGGAATTTATATTGAAATGTGATTTGACCAAAAGGCCACAGCAATGTGTTGCTTCATCAGACTGACCTGTAGTCAGGTCCAGGCCAAAGTAGAAGAGCGCTCCGTCTCCGAGAGCACACAGCAGATAGTAGCTGCCCTCAAATGTAGTCATCAAGATGGAGCGAGGGATGATTTCTGATCACACAGACAAAGAGATACACACTCTGTCAAATGTGAAAAAGCTTTGGAACTATTTCAAATCCACTGTCAAATTCTAAACCCCCTGAGAGCCAATTAAGAAGGCATTAGCTAGCTAGGCGTTGACAGCTAGGTCACACATAATATAACATCCTACACATTGTTGTTCACTGTGGCAGATAGATCTAGGACAGGGCTGCCCAACCCTGTTGCGTCTCTCAAACTCCAGTTGTCTACCCTGATTTAGCTTTTCACAATTAATAATTAATAATTTTCACAAATTATTACAATCAGCATTGTTAGACAACTGTTACATATCCTACAGAGAAACATCTCTTCAGGAAACTTAATGGAGGATCTCGAAGTTGAAATCAGCAATAGAACTAATAGTTACACACTTTGAATCAAGTTTTTATTCCTCTGTACACATTCAGTATGACTAAGCATGTATGTTGAACAAAAAACAAATGGACAATGTCCATCCACTGATTGCAAATTGGAATCAAACAAACTGGGGGGCGGATATTGAACTGTGGGCGACATCGAAATACTTGCTCAATTGAAAGAACACGAGTGCTAGAACAGAGTAAAATTGGATGAGATCACAAGATGTTCCAATACAGTTGCTTCCACTCTCCACAAGTACCCTTTTAATGAACCTCTATGTCGTTCTCACCTCCTCCGAGCATCTCCTTGTGCAGGGCGGTGAAACAGGGTAACTTAAGGACACGTGCCGAGATGTCCGTCCAAAGGCCCACGGCACAGAGGGGCGACTCTCCACCCTCCCCCAGTGGAGTGATGTCCAGACAAGCCACCTCGTGTTCCATCTCTACCATGCTGGTTGGACAGAAGTGGGTTATTTCAAAACTGCATTTTTGTAGGTGCTCAAGAAATTTGATTTCATCCACGACTTTTGTGATACAAAAATGATGTGCATATGCTTCGGTGTGATTTGTGTACACAACATTTTTAAGACCCAGTGTACCTGATGTGTTTGAGTTGACCAGAGAGAATCTGGAGGTAGTAGAGGGCACGGCCCACAGCCAGTACCACCTGGGAGGAGTTACATGCAGCCACACTGATGTTCCGTCCCTGCGGCTCCTTCCACTCAGAAACCAGGGCCTTGCTGTCCTGCATTACCAGACGCACGCCACCCGATGTGATCTGATTCACAAATGTGTGGTTAATTAACATGCAAATGTAAGTGAACATACAGTTGTAATCAAAATTATTCAACACCCATTGCAAATCAGGTTTATTGTCAAAATGTACTAACTGCTGACAATAAACCAATCAAATGAAAACAATTTAAATCGCTCAACACAATGAATGCTTTAAGTGGTTTCCCAAATTCAACTCCAAATGCAACTGATGTTGAATAAATTATTCACATTCATGACAAGCATCTTAGAAGAGCACCCTTTTGCTGCTACAATCTGACGCAAAATGAGATTCATAGCCAGACAACAGCATCTGGCAGCGTCCCTGAGGAATCTGAGCCCATTCCTCATGAACAATGGCCTCCAGTTAAGTAATATTTTGGAGTTTATATTAGAGTTGGGCATGATTAATCGACGATCAATAATTGATCATTAAAAATATCATTGATCGCGTTAATTTGTTATCAATTAAACTAATGCAGGTTGCGCTGCGAAGCAATAAGTTGTGAAGCAATGAAATTAATTTTCACTGTGTGGCAGCAATTTAACATTTTACCACCCGAGGGCAATATTTGTCACCATACTCAGTTACCTGCAATTTTCAGAAGTAATCATGAACAGGAATCAGGTTCCCCGGGCAGAGTATCTGAGCGGAGCAGAGTGGGATTGGCCCAGAAGGCTCTTGCTCAATATCGCTCCAGTACCGCTACAGTAGCGCTCACTTCATATGGTCAGGACGTGCCCAGCCTAATGAGCATATACGTGTGTAGGTTACTTGCCTGGCTCGTGTGCTTTGCTAATGTGTCATCATGGAATTCGCTAAACACTTTATCGACATACATGGTCACGCAATGTATGGGTTTTGTTAATACTAAGATTAAAAAAAGAATTGAAAAAATTCTTGCAGCGAATTTGGAGTATCATTATTTTTCATGTGAGCGATGTGCGGGTTTGAGTAGAGCGGTTGAAAAAGGTGTGTAGTGGTCGAGCGGAGCGCAACAACCGCTCAGTGAGCTAGGAGTGGGATTTCCAAAATGCTCAACGCCGCTCACATAGCTACTCTGTCTGCTGTATCTGTGCATCCCAGCAATGTCAGCCCCCAAGGTTGCAGTCGCGTCTGACCCCAGATAGTCAATGCTTATCTTTCTCAACAAAATCAGTAGACTGGTGCAGAAGTTGTATGTGAGTTACTAGTTACTTTTTGAGGCTTTGTTAAGTAGCCTAATTTGTTAAGTAGCCTAATTTGTTAAGTAGCCTAATTAATTGTTAGGTAGGCTAATCTCTCTCACCCTCTTTCTCAATTCCGTGCCTTGGATAGTTTTGAGTTACATTTTGACAAAACCTGCCAGATCTAAGTAAACTATTATGTTTTTGGTTAAGTTATTGTTTAACATGATTCTTTATTTTTTGGAACAAACGAGGGTCTCTGTTATGAACACCGGCTCGCAGCTGCAGGTTCCGCTGCATTTAGATCGACGCAGCGCATATATCTTCAAGTTTAGGCTAACCGAACGTCCAGTTTAACTGCCACAAATTGTTCTTCTTGTAATAAATATCTCATTGAGGAAAAGCACGCTGTATTTTTGTATTTTCATTGGATTTTTTATTTATAAAATGTTAAATAATTAATTTTAATATAAAAATATTAATGATTAACTGAAAGTCGATCATTAATTCTCCCAACGATTGACAAAGAAAATTTAATCAAATGCCCATCCCTAGTTTGCATGCTGCAACCGCCTTCTTCAAAACCCACCAGAGACTTCCAATGGGTTTCAAGTCAGGTGACTGATGGCTACTGTAAAATCTTCCAGTACTTCTGCAACCAAGCCTTGGTGGACTTTGAGGTATGCTTGGGACCATTGTCCTGTTGGAAGGTCCAGTGACACACAAGCTTCAGCTTCCTCACAGACTAGGCATGCACAATAAATCATTATACAATCGCTCTCTCGATTCACCCCTGTTCCTGATTGACTTCGATTCTAATTTAAAAAATAATATGTTTGGTAGCCTACTGTACTTAAATGGCCAGTATGTACTTTATTTTCTTTATTCATTGAAGCCTCTATGTTTACTGGCTTGTGGTGATGCGCAGTGTCCTATAGGTGCCAAAAAAATCTTTGTTTGGTACTGCCAATTTGTTTTGTCATGGTTCATATGTGCAATAGACATTACACTTCATGAGAAAAAAATTGTGGCAGAGAATCGTGATATCAATTCTAAGCAAAAAAATCACGATTCCTATTTTTCCCTGAATCGTGCAAGCCTATCACAGACTGCATGACTTTTGCTCCTAGGATTTCCTGATATTTCAATGAATCCATCTTGGCTTCCACAGACTGCATGTTTCTTGTGCCAGAGGATGCAAAGCAGCCCCAAAGCATCACCAAGCCACCATCATGCTTGACTGCGGAAAGTGTTCTTTTCAGCATATGCTTCATTTGTCATCCTCAAGACATACCTCTGAAAAGTTCCAGATGTTTCATCGCTCCACAGAATAAAATCCCAAAATGTGTGTGGCTTTTTTATTTTGAGAATATTGTAGCTGACTTTTGGGACATTACTGGTGTACGTCTTGAAGTTCTGGCATGAAAACCTTCTGCGTTTAGTGTACCTTACTGTGCAAGTCTTGCTGCAGGTCTTTTGCAGTCACTTGGGGTATTTTCCCAACATGTAATCTCAGAAATCTGGTTGCATCAATTGATAGCTTCTTCCTTTTCTATATCTCTGTAGAGCACTTTGCTTAACCTCGGTTATTTTTAAATATGCTTTATAAATAAACTGACTTGACTTCTTTCTGCCCCATCCAGGTAGTGTAACCACTGTTCCCTTAACTTTTAACTTGCAAACTATCCAATTGTGTCTCTGGGAACATTCAGTGCCTTCGCTATCATTTTGTAACCTGGCCCATGTTTGTGAAGGGCAATGACCTGTTAACTTTCTGGACCATTCTTTTGTCTTAACCAAGTCCCTAACATGCACTCAGATGTGATATTCCACAAACCCCTAGCAAGTTCAGGACGTTCATGTGTTCCAGCTCAAGCAAACCTGGTGCAACTAATGAAGCCCATAATTAGTTACATCAGGTGTGCTTGAGACAGCACCTTTTTTGCAAATTTGTGCTGTTGTGGGGGATTCTATTCAGGGGGTTAGAATGGAGACATAACCATAAGTTGCATTTTCAGTTTGGTTTGGAGACACCACTTGATACATTTGTTATTTTGAGCTATTTCAATTGCCTTTGCTTGATATGTTCATTGCAAACTGCTGACAGTCTGTACATTTTGACAATAAATCCTGATTTGCAGTGCAGGTTGAATAATTTTATAAAAGCATTCATTATGACAACAAATAACACACAAGAGGAGTTTAAACCAGTTAGGTGGGGTTTTGGCAGTAATGACTTAAAGTACATTGATTTTGATTTGCCAAAGAAATGCTGATCAACTCAATAACTATTTGGAATAGTAAAGATAGCTAATAAATTGTGGCCAGATGAGAAATTTTACCTGAATCAACCTAGCTAATAAGCTACAGTCTCTATTCAGCTAGAAGACAACCAAACAGGTTTTTTTTACCAAACAATAATACATAATGACTAGCCACAATGTGCTGTCACTCTACCTCCCATCCCCAAGAATCTAGACCTTAAAAGGAAGTTCCACATCTAATCTAGACCTATGATACCAGGCGAGAGCAATCGATGATAAGCTACTAAAGCTAGAACAAAAAACAGTAGCTCTGCCCTAATCAATCCTGGAGATTTGCGATCCAACCAACAAGATGTAGGCAGGGGTCGACATTAACCCTTGTGTAAGACAGTTAAAAAAATAGTTGGACAAGCAGATTGTAGAATATACTTGTCCTCAATGGTACAAGTACAGTGATTGAACTATACAATTTAATCTGCAATTGGTGACTTGTCTTTTTTGCCATGAAATCGGTATGTGTGTGTGTGTGTTGTGTGCCCTCGATTTTACTCTGTTCTCAAACATGGTACTGTTTTTTCCGATTAAGAGTAGGAGATGGCTAGGTATCGTTAGTCATTGAGCATTGTTCCAAATGCACAGTGGTCACACTGACACACAGCTCTGTTGACACATTGCAAGTGCTCATTCGCTGTTAATACTTCACAAACAAACAAACAAACAAAGTGTGCACATATAAAGGTTGTGATTTACTGCATACACAATCTTCCATAGCAATATTCAAAGTATTTCTGATACTTAATAGCTGGACAAAACAATTCTGCATTTTATTTAAAGTGCACGCAACTGTGGCCAAAATTGAATAAGCAAGTGTCAGAAAGAGAAGATAATATTTAGAAGCATTGCACAAGAGAATATTTTTCTTACAGTGAGACTTAACATGCTCTTAAATTTCTGACGTTTTATTTACATGCATGAATGTTGTTAAGAATATGAACCAGACCTGCTTGAAAAGAATAGTCAGACGCAAGATGGCGATTGACAGATATTCTTTGACAAAAAGTTACTTTGTTACCATGGTAACTTAAACACTGTAGCTAAAACTTTTGGTTCACATCTTTTCTTGGTCACAAAATAATAATATAAAAAATGCTACAGTATACAGTGTTTTTGAGAAACTTTTCTCAAAAACATACCAAAAAGGTACAGTATACCTTTTTGAGAAACCTTTCTTGAACATATCGGCTAAAGAAATTCGATCAGTCAAACTACAAACTCTGCGCTACGTGACCTGAACTGTAAGCAAATTGTGTTCGATTTTAGCTTGCACTGCCAGCTGTAGGTCTTGTGCATTGATCTGCATGAATGACCGAAAAACCTCTTGTTATGGAAGATTCCAAGTCACAGTTGAGCTCACGTAGCACAGAGTTTGTGGTTTGAGTGGTCGAGTCTGTTTTCCGAATATGGCGGCTGCCTGTAGACACTTTATTTACTGAGTGACAACCAATATAGTGTGCTAGGTTACCATCATAAAAAAATGTTCTAAAAATGTGTTTTATTAGAATAGGCAGCCTAAGGTCCTGATCAGGACAAATCTAATCAGGCATTGCTATTAGCCAGAGGAAACAATTTCTTTTAAAATCAATGAACGCTGTTACACTGCACATATTGCATCCAATGGTGGCATCCAAGTTCAAGATTTGCTTGCTAAAATCTTCACTAGAAGTACAGCCTTAACAATATTGTCATCTATACTTTTCCAGGCATTTGCATATTTTCTTCTAAAAGCAATCTATTTTATAGACAAATACATCAACCACACACAAGGTAGGCTAATTGTGCCAGCTGTACAAAAATGCCATACACAGTAGTGAGGATTTTGAAATGGATTGCAGCAATTATAACAAACCAGGTAAAAGAATGATTGTCACTTCAGTTAGATTTTCACACAGCTCAAAGTACACTACTTATACAGTGGAATTGAGTTGAAAATTAAATAATAAATCAGGTGTCCCTTTGATTAGTATCTCAGTGAACTCAGACATTCAACTCACTCCCAGTATCAACTCACATTCACTCCCTCTTTCATTGATGCACTAAAATAATACCACCTGTTTAAACCATTAAAAAAAACTATTGAAAGCGAAAAAATACAGTCCTCTAAAAATGCAATTGATTTAAGTAAGCTCATATTCTATGTTGAGAAAATTTCAAGTAAATATTACAGACTACTATTCTTGAAAGCTGGTATTTGGGGATGGTAATATAATGATGGGGGATTTAGAGACACCAGAACAGCACAGATATTATTGTGCCTCCTCAGTAACAATCTGTGTGTGTGTGTGTGTGTGTGTGTGTGTGTGTGTGTGTGTGTGTGTGTGTGTGTGTAGGAGAGACTGTACCTGGATGAGCTGCTGGTGTGCTACGTTGCCACAGTAGAAGGTCTGCAGGTTGTCCACAAAGCCAGGCAGTTCAGTCTCCTCCACCTCCTCCCCACTCAGCATCAGCACCCTGACACAGAGGAAGAGAAAACCTCTGTTATACTTTTCACCTTCAGATCCTGTCTGTTATGTAATAATTGCTGCCAAAACTCAATTCTCGGAATCAGAACTGTAATACATGGGTTTGTTATAATTGGTGATAACATATTATTCAAACTCAATCATATTTTATCTATATAAAATACTCACCCCCCCCTTGGAATTTTCCATATTGTATTGTGTTACAAAATTAAATCAAAATGGATCAAATTTGACTAAAAATAATACAACTATATTTTTGCCACTGTTCAACATAAATTCTAGCCTGGTTAACACCAGACCTTTCTCAGTTCTGACTGAGAGTGGGTCTGGGCAAGGTTCATTCACAGCCCATTTCCAAAGGGGCGTCACCAATGGACACGTCTCAAATGCCTCTCGGCGCAATTGGATATATCACACTTATGCAGAGTCGAGTCGGCCAGACCGCGACATCATCTTTTTTAGATATGAAGGGTTTGAATATTGTACTTTGCTCGGTTTTTAACAAAAATTAAACGTTCAAATCGCTTAAAACAGACACGATAGCTAGGGCTGGGCGATAATTCAATATTTATTGTTATCGAGTTAATAATATCGAGAAGAATATCCCATATCTACATATCGCAATAACAGCTGATTTTTTCTGAAGCAAAGAAACATCCAACAAATGAGGAGTATTTCATATTGCTTGTAGTTAAGTTTTACCTGAAACTTCTACACAGAAATATAACAACGTCAATATTGTTTTTATTTGTTTATACAGCAGACTATACACTTTGATGTAATCAAGTCACAGCAGGTTCTATATATATTTCAATATATCGTCAGGCATATCGTATTGCAAAAATATCTGTTTTATATCGTGATATAATTTTTTGGCCATATCGCCCAGCCCTAGCGATAGCTGATTCGAACGAGTGATATTGCAGATTTTCCATTGAAGCAGTAATTGTTGTAATTGTCTGCTTCAACCAATGACAGTGTTCTGAAAATGACAATAATTGATTGGCCTTCATTCAATATTTGTTAGAGGCACATTTAGCAAACTTAACAGGGGTGGGCATTTATTTTAGCTTGAGGGCCACATTAAGTTCTTAAAACCAAGCAAAGGGCCACGTGAGAAATAAAGTGAATATTTATGCAATCAATTACTTTTGGTTTTATATTTGTCACTAATATACAACAACGTAATGTGCAAATTTTATTTGGCACTTTGACATGTACTTTCTGATCGGTGGCAAAAACCTAAATCCATTTTGACAGTGTAACACAAAGAAGATGTAGAAATGTCGAAGAGGGGTGAACACATCAGCTTTGTATCCTGACATGAAGTCAATGTGCGTGGTGGGACTACAATGAGATCAATGTGTACGGAAGCATTCCATAAGGCTAGCTCTGGTTGTCTTACCTGGTCTGACCCACAAATGACAGAACCAGCATGTCATCAGTCTCCCTCCCCGCCTCAGAGCGAAGGGGCCACAGACCTGGGAGAACAAAAAATATATATAATTAATGCTTCATTCACACTTGCTGATGGATTTTATATAATATATTGGATAGTTTTAGCAATAAACAAGTTATGCTAGCTAGCTGCATAGAATTCCAGTATTTTATATATATTAGGGCTGTGTAACTAATTGATTAGATAGAGTAACATTAATAATAAACTAATTATCAATCAGGGTTTACGTGACACTGCTAAAAAACAAAGCCACACTTAAAGATAAAGGAGACTGCAGTGTTCAGCACAGTCCCTAGTCTACAAGTGTCTGCTTTTCATAGAGCTACTTTCTACTTTGGCTTCATGCTAAAGTGAAACATTCCAACATGTTAAAGCATACCAGTGGTATTTTGCATAGTTCTTTATTATTCATTATTTATCAAAGCAGTTTAGTTGCAACTAAAGAATAGAACAGCTTTGTCAAAAAAAAAGTGAGTTTTCCAACAATGGCTGATGCACACTGCTTAACATCCCGCTGTTTGATCCTCTACAGTGAAAAACAGGCACACATTACACTGTTTAGCTGTCGGCAGGGTTAACACCAGGGTTAACATCCACACTTTTAAAAATAGTTGTTTGTAGTAGTAATAGTAGTTCCTCATTGGCTCTTTAGTGAACACAGAGTAAGGACAACCGTTTAACATTGCATCTAAAGAGTGCCCCCTACTGGCCCTCCAACACCACTTCCAGAAGCATTGGTGTCACATCCAGGGACTAACCAAACCTATTTAGCATCAAAACCAGCAGTGGCGTATAGGGTGCTATGCTGCTACCTCTTTAGGCCTTCTAGAAATATTAGCCAAGTTAATTGCTTTTAAAAGTATCAATTAGGGATTGACCAATATGGATTTTTTGTGTCGATGCCGATATTTTTTCATCAGCCTTAGCCAATGACTAATATGGGCTGACGATTTTCTTGAGCCAATATTTGGAGCCGATACTGCTTTTGCTCCCTCAATTTAAATCATAAAAATGACACGATGACAACAAATTTTACAAGTCTCAATTTAAAAAAGGAACATTTATTGAACTTAAAAAAACTCGAGCAACACATAGCTGCCTGTGTGGATGCCTGTCTGCAAATAAAGCCGGGAAAATTGGTGAACGCAGCAGCCGTGTATCGGTTGCAGATAAACGTAAAAACACAAATATCAGCCCGATATATCGGCTGGCTGATAAAATCGATTTATCACTAGTACCAATTCATTCAAATAATTGTGTAGTGGCATCACATTCATAACATGGTCTAAAGCTAGAATTTTGGTCACAATCTGGCAGGTAGATAAAAAAATCTACCAGTCACTCAGATTATTTAGTCAATATGTTTGACAAAAGCTTCTCAAATAATGTATTTATTCCCAGGTAGAAATGACATGGTATACTGCTGCATTTTGTTTTTACGTTTGTGAGATGTAAGATCACAAAGTTTTAGCTACGGCTTAAATGTAACCATGGTACCGGAGTTACTTTTTGGGAGAATATTTGTCACTTGCTATTTTGAATCTGACTATTCTTTTCAAACAGTTGCATTTCAAACTCCTTAATAACATTCATGGATGTAAATAAAAACTCTCGGAAATTGAGGAAATGTGTTTAAGTCTCTCTAAAAATAAACATTGTCCGGCGCAACACTTGATTGATTATTAACAGCAAATTAACTCTTGCACTGTGTAAACAGAGCTGTATTTCAGTGTAACCACCAAAAGAGTTCACAACAACTAATGTTAGCTAGCCATCTCATGCTGTTAATCTGAAAGAGCAATACTGTGATTGTGAACAAAGTAAAATCGAGGGCACACCTCACACATTAATTTCATGGCAAAAAAAGACATCACAAGTTTCCAATTGCAGATTAATTTGTTTAGCTTTATTTCTGCACTTAAATTACGATTCTTTTCACTCCATTCGTACAACTGCAGTCTACATTCTACTAGTCCGAATATCTTTTTTTAATTGTCCCAGGATGCAGACAAGCGTGAATGTCGATCCCTGACAGGATATATATACACACACACATGATTTATTGAGAAGCAAAATAGTTTGTTCCAGCCCAAATATATACACCAATCAGCCGTAACATTATGAACACCTGCCTAATATTGTGTAGGTCCCCGCCTTTGCCGCAAAAACAGCACCCCTATACGCAACAAACTGCAATGCACTATGTTCTGACACCTTTCCATCAAAACTAGCCTTGAATTTAATGCTTCAGACCCCTAAACACCTTAAATTGTTGTGTCGGTCATGTTTCCAACATGACAGTCACTAAAAACACCTCTGTTCTGAAAATACAGAAAAAAAGGTTTTTTAAATACTACCGTATATACCCGAATATAAGACTAGGTTTTTGTCCTAAAAATAGGCAGAAAAATTGGGGTCGTCTTATATTCGCGATATAGACCAAATCACGGGGAAAACTGAGAAAGCAGGTGGAAACAGCAGAGGGTGCCAACACAATAGGCTAATTAATGACAGTGTTATAAATTAAATAAACAATAAATTGCTGCCATGGAGAGATCAAGAGATCATCTTGAGAAAAGCGCTTCAAAAGTTGGTCAAATAAACCAACACGTTCGAAACAGTTATATCATTAATTTCTGAACTCATTGACAGAGTTCACTTTATTTTGTGACAAATTAATCCAAATATTTAAATGTGCTATATGTAAAACGGACAGCCAGCGTTAAAATGGGTACTCCCAAAATCGAAACTAATGTGACGAACAAGATCAGCGCAATCATGACAAGCGAACTGTTTTTTACTACGTCTATGGTCATGGAACCGTTTAGAAACATGCAGAGTTTTTTAGGTTGTCTAGAATCTCTATGATCTCATTCATTTGTTTGATGCTTCCATGGCTGTAGCGCGCTGGGTTTGCGTTTTTACAGGTATGCCTGGCAATCCGTTCGTGCTGTCAAAATGGGCAGTTGATAACACACAGGCCAAAACATAAACATAAATTTCGTGTCGGAACGTACTTTTCCAAAAGAAAAAATACTGACATTAGCATTGTTTTCAGAAAATACAGTATTTCAGCTTAACATGTTTCCTGAATATCTGATGAGGCATTGGCGTCATTTTTGGATTTATTACAGTACATGTATTACATAGCACATTTAATGAATGGTGTTAAAATGTTGTTTTTTTCAATTAATTATCACTAGAATTTTCAAATAAAATTATTTTCTGTTGAAAACCAGATTTTTCCCCAAACATATTTTTTGTCCCCAAAAAAAAAATCTGGAAAATGGGGGGGTCGTCTTATATTAAGGGTCGTCTTATATTCGGGTATATACGGTAATTGTTCGATTTTAACGCAAGTCAAGCTTTGAATCGAGGTAATGGAGAAGAATAAATCGGGACAAATAAATATCAGGAAGTCAAATGAAAGCATCTACATCTATTTTCAAAAATGTGGCAGTGACAATTTACGGTGTCTGAGTTGGGAATTACCGAACGTGCTGAGAAGGTGTATTTAGTGACATGTCGGAAACATGACAGGCACAACAATTTTGAGGTGTTTAGGGGTCTGGAGCACTCTTTAACCATGTCAGCCATTTGACCTATGGTAGTTTGTCTGATAGATCGAACCACACGGGTCAGCCTTCGCTCCCCATGTGCATCATTGAGCGTGAGCTGCTCATAACCCTGTCACCAGGTCACCGCTTTTCCCTTTGGACCACTTTTTATAGGTCCTAACCACTGCAGAGCACAGGAACACCTCATAAGAGCTGCAGTTTTGGCAATACTCTGACCCAGTCTTCTAGCAATCACAATGTGGCCCTTGTCAAAGTTGGAGAGAAAAACTAAGAAGCAGGAAAAATGGGTTCATTGATACATGTGGGGAATGAAGGCAGGCCCATGCATTCCGATCCAACAGACAAGTTACTATAGCTCACTGCTGAAAATGTTTATGGTGGTTCTGATAGAAAGGTGTCAGAACACAAAGTGTATCGCAGTTTGTCATGTATGGGGCTGCTGTTTTAGCAGCAAAAGGGGGACCTACACAATATTAGGTCATAATGTTATGGCTGATCGGTGTATATACAGTATATTTAGCTATTTGTGCCAATTGAAAACGACCTTAAAACAACGGCAGACTGGGACAGGCGCTGATTTGGGATTGGGCCAGCCCCTCCCAAGAAGCTGTTCTACTGACCTTTGATCCCTGGTAGGTCAATGCTGGCGTGCTCGTGGATCCCGATGCCATTCCGAATTATCCTGAGGGAGCCCTCCTTGAATGCTCCAGAGCAGGTAACCAGCTGGCCCTGACCTTGTCTCTCCAGGTCCACCACACACATGTCCACAATGGGCCCCAAGTTGGTGAAGGTCTCCATCACGGCAACGTAGGATCCTGCATCATTACTGTCTACGTTGAGCTGAATAAAAAAAGTGGTTTCCATTACAACCCATTACGAAGTATGACAAACATTTAGTAGACTTCAACCATTTGGTGTATTTTAAGGCCACTGATCAAACTGCTCTCTGTAATCACAGACTCGTGTGAGTCTTGAAGTGTCTGATTTGTTCAAATCCCATCACACAATTTAACATTCCCACACCTCTGGGAGCAGACAAGCTGTTGTGCTCACATCCTTGATACAGCTGGTATCCATTTGGCAGCTAGGTTTACAGTCAAGCTAAGCGTCACCTACAAATACTTTAAAAAGGATATATGGATTCCTAATTTTTTCTTGCATATGCAGGTGTGACGTTAAAATACAATTAAGAATTGTTCCAAGCAGAAAAGAGAACATTTCCTGAAGTGTTTTACAAAGGAAGTTTGAAAATGGTATTGTAATTTGTTTTGCTTTATACTAATTGTGCTTCGGTAGCACTTCTGTGTTTAAGAAGCATTATTTGCTCTGGTCTAAAGACAAATCAAGTACCTTCATTTAGGAAAAACCACTGTGAATAAGATAGCATTTTGTATGACGGGTACTATCCTCTGGTGTCCGTGTTCTCTTGTTAGTCCAGTAGCAAGTTAAAATGCAATTTTAGGCAAGACTAAAGATTCAGAAATGTAGCTAGTAATAACATTAGGATACACATAACCCTGATGGCGATGAAACATATTGGCTAGAAAATGCTCATTCGCTGTACAGCAATATACTATTTTATGGCAGTTAGCCAAATATTTTAGCATTTCAGTAATCCTCTGACTTTAGCTAGTTTTTGGATTCATGTTCTCGCATAACTTTTTTGTGTAATGAAAATCCATGCATTTAACATAACTAGGAAATATTTTTCTTTCAGAATGGTATGTTATTATTATTTGACATGTAGTTAATCTGTGCAAGTGGTTAAGTACGTCATCCAGCCCAATTCAAGTACATCCACTACACACATGTACAGGAGCAAGTTCTCCCTCCAGGTCTTCATCCTTTCACAGCACTGCAGGATATCGATTAGAACACGGCACAGATACAACTACCTGACAACAGGAAGGGGCAACACAGTATTTTACAGTGTTGTTTCATTTTTAAACCAAACCTATTGGTATGACAGATTAATTTTAGAGCCTGTAATCTGATCTAGTGCTCCTGGCTCAGACACATCTATAGCCCTTCTCAGGACCAGAGACCGGGGCTCCCCCTAGAATATCATTCTGTAAATAGTGTAAAAAAATCTACCTAAATTAATTTGAATATTTTTGGTCAAGCTGTGTCCCAGCTACACAATCTCAGGAGGTATACAGTTTTTTACTCATCTGCTGTTGTGTATTCTCTTCATGTCATTCCTATCATTTGAAATTAATGTTTTGACATTTTAATCTTTATTTAGTGTGCATAATGAAAAGAAGAGTTATTCAAAGAGAAATGCACCATGACAGAAACCCAGCTGCATCACCTTCAGTGAGGCAACACCCACTCAGACCATCCTTAAAAATAATTCTAGTTTGTCGTAACCCGACCGACCTTGTCAATTTAGGACCGACCCAATAATTTTTTCCCCCCTTTTAGTCCGACCGACTTGCCGGTTTTAAACTTGTGTTAAGACTGACCGTTCTTTTTACTCTTCAAACAACTAGCCTAATACAAATGCAGCAAAATAATATTAATTATACTTTAGTAAGTATTGTGAATATAAATTAACCCGGCCTACATACAAACCTAGGCTACATTCTTTCTTTTAAATAAAAACCTGTGTCGTCTTATACATGGATGATTATGTTTACACCATTGGTTTACGCATGTCACACTATGGCCTGTACGTTCGCTTCGTTTCATTCACTGTCAATGGTTCACACTTAATGGCTGCGGCTGCAGTAAATAAAATGTTTGCGGTCACCGTTCAAAGTCATACGGGTTCAGGCACCATAATACATTTAAAAAATGCATCAAAACATCTCGACACCGCTTTAACTTGGCACAAAGTTTTAGAAAAACTGCCCAGATCTTTTACCATCCCTTCTCCCTCTAGTCTTAACGGTTACCATGTTGACTGACCTGAAAGGAAACAACTTAAATGTTGGTGGAGGAAACTAACTAAAAATCACTGAAAAGAGCACCTTTTCCATAGATGAAGAGCCCAATATAGCATAAAATACATTCTGAGGGAACTATTTTGTAAAACCGAAATATGTGAAATATGAACATATGAAGATCATGACGTAGCAAACACCATCCACCGTCCCCGACCCGCCAACCCTAGCACTTGTGCAGACAGTAAATTGTCAGTTTTTTGTAATGTTAACCCTAACCTTAATCGGAACTTTAACCTCAGTAACGTCATACCTAACTTTAACCGTTAGTAACTTTAACCTTAACCTTATCCGTGAATGTTGTAATATAATTTTGAATGCTTTGGAATGTTTGGAATGTTCTCGCGTAAATCCGCTAAACGAAATATACTAGGGCAACGTCATAGGAGGACAAAAATAGCCTAATAGCAAAACGTGCATCTGAAATGTAAAACACGCTAAATATGTTGGCATATATAACGTAATTCAGGTTTTCAAAATAGTTTCCTGAGAACGTAATTTGGGAGAACTTCAGAGATGTAATAATATTTAAGATGACATAGTTTGGCTAGAACAATGGCTAAAGGGATGCCATGTTAATAGGGTTCCTACACATTCCACAACGTACCTGTTTGTTTTATGGATGTAAACATCTCAAATTTAACACATTAACATGTTTTCTCAGAGGTATTACATTGCATGTTAATGCAATTAACTTTTATTTTGTGAATTATAAAGTCATTTTAATTTATTAGTTTCCCTCTGAAAATTCCCTTTCATTGAGATCTAGTGGCTTCTTTTTTCTTGATTCTGACAGTTTTTTTCAAATTAATTCAGCTGGATTTAATCCAATGAATTTGTCTTTTGACACAGATTTCCTATCAGAATGAGGTTTGCTATGGTGCGCCCGAAGGCATGGGTTGAAGACCCAGTCAGTGACGTCATGATATGTAAATTCATACCTAAGTAATCACCATGACCAAAAATGTGACTTTTTTTACATTGAATCTTGAAAAAATAATTCAGACCTACCTACCCTTTTTGTATTTTTTTGCTGTTACTGCAAACCAAAATATTTTTAAGGATGGCCTCACTTGTTAGATGCTAATTTTCCAAACAATGGTATTTCAGCAGTCTATATTTATCTATTGGTGTTGTCTGTGCCAGTCTTACCTTGACCAACTGAGAGTCTCCCAGCCTGGAGCCTACAAACACCACACCGTTGTCTAGGTAGGTTAAGCACTCTGCAATAGATGTCTGGGGGGAGAGTGGAAAAAGGCATTACACTAGTGCAACTTTTGCCTTTTGGTTTTATTTTAATAACAAAGTCATTCTGAGACAAAAAGATCTATTGCAGATTTGTTCAAAACTACTGAAGTTACTTGAAAAAACTAAATGTAAACAGAGAAATAGTTTTAAAAAAACATGAATCATTAATACAGGCCTCAATCAGCTTTCTACATTGCCCTGGAGGCACCAAACACATACTGGAGCTTGATTCTGCTACTGGGATTCAATTGTGTAATGTGGAGGTTTAATGCCAAATTGGGAAAAAGCAGAAAGAGAGGAGATGGGGATAGTTCAAGAGAGGCGTCAGTTAAAGGAAGATAAGAGGACTGAACAAGGGAAATGGATCAAGAGATCACAGGGATGCGGAAAACACATGAGACATCAGAGACAAAGACAAAAGGCATGCTAGAGAGATGGACTAAACTGAACAAAATATATAAGTGAAATGAGAGACTACATTCAAAACTAAATGAGAGGGGGAGAAAATGAAAATACATTTTAAAAAACTAGGAGAGAGAAACACAAGATTGAAAAATCTGAATTTGAAATAACAAAGCAACAGCACAAAATGGGAGATGTGAGAAACTACATCAAAAAGAAAACAAGAGGAAGAAGTTTGAGGAAAAAACATCAGAGAAAAGAGGAAAACAAAAAAGCTACAGAAAAAGGCAAAGCCCACTACAACACATACCTCTCCGAGCAGCTCGACACGGAGGTCCTTAAGCACCACAGCTCCATCCATAAGCTCCTCCTTCTCCAGCAGCAGCATAAACAGCCGTCCCTCCATGTCCCCCAGCAGGTAGCGCGACCCGTTGGGATCTACGCGGTTGTGGCACACAATGGTGCTTTGCTGTTTGTGAAAAGGGACACAAGAAAGAGGTTGGTGATGACCTTCCCACCAGGACCATTATAGCTTTTTGAACATCAACTTCTGACAATCAATACCATGACTCCTATTTATTTCACAGTCCAAATCACCCAACCCTATAACTGAAATTGAAACAACCTCAACATGGCTGTATTGTCAAAGGTGACAAAGCTGAGCAGTTAAGTAACAAAGTAGTAGCCAGAAATGTATATCACGCTATTCTGGGGTTTCTAAACAAACATAGAACTAGGTGTCAAGCTACCCCTCCACACCAACGACAATATTTCATTTGAGAACTAATGCCTGATACAATATGGTCACATTCAGAGTTGGCATTGTGGGAGCAACCATGGGAGGAACATGGCTGAGCAATGTTTTTGTCATCTTTTAGTTTCAGACAACAAACACAGGGGGATATACACTCACCTAAAGTATTATTAGGAACACCCGTTCAATTTCTCCTTAATGCAATGATCTACTCAACCAATCACATGGCAGTTGCTTCAATGCATTTAGGGGTGTGGTCCTGGTCAAGACAATCTCCTGAACTCCAAACTGAATGTCAGAATGGGAAAGAAAGGTGATTTAAGCAAGTTTGAGCGTGGCGTGGTTGTTAGTGCCAGACGTGCTGGTCTGAGCATTTCACAATCTGCTCAGTTACTGGGATTTTCACGCACAACCATTTCTATGGTTTACTAAGAATGGTGTGAAAAGGGAAAAACATCCAGTATGCGCAGTCATGTGGGCGAAAATGCCTTGTTGAAGCTAGAGGTCAAAGGAGAAAGGGCCGACTGCTTCAAGCTGATAGAAGAGCAACTTTGACTTAAATAACCATTTGTTACAACCTAGGTATGCAGCAAAGCATTTGTGAAGACACAACACGCACAATTTTTAGGCGGATGGGCTACAACAGCAGAAGATCCCACCGGGTACCACTCATCTCCTCTACAAATAGGGAAAAGAGTCTAGAATTTGCAAAAGCACACCAAAGTTGGACAGTTGAAGACTGGAAAAATGTTGCCTGGTCTGATGAGTCTTGATTTCTGTTGAGACATTCAGATGGTAGTCAGAATTTGGCATAATCAGAATGAGAACATGGATCCATCATGCCTTGTTACCACTGTGCCGGCTGGTGGTGGTGGTGTAATGGTTTGGGGGATGTTTTCTTGGCACACTTTAGGCCCCTAAGTGCCAATTGGGCATCGTTTAAATACTACCTGAGCATTGTTTCTGACCATGTCCATCCCTTCATGGCCACCATGTACCCATCCTCTGACGGCTACTTCCAGCAGGACAATGCACCATGTCACAAAGCTCGAATCATTTCAAATTGGTTTCTTGAACATGACAATGAGTTCACTGTACTAAAATGGCCCCCACAGTCACCAGATCTCAATCCAATAGAGCAGGGCTGCCCAACCCTGTTCCTGGTGATCTACCATCCTGTAGGTTCTTTTCAAACCTAATTTAGCACACCTGATTCAAATAATTAGCTAATTGAAAGCTAAAGACGTTTCCCCACAAATGGGGTTGGAGGGAAAACCTACTGGACAGTAGATCTCCAGGAACAGGGTTGGGCAGCTCTGCAATAGAGCATCTTTGGGATGTGGTAAAAAGGGAGCTTCGTGCCCTAAATGTGCATCCCACAAATCTCCATCAACTGCAAGATGCTATCCTATCAATATGGGCCAACATTTCTAAAGAATATTATATATATATATACACACACACATACACACATACACACATACACACATACACACATACACACAAATATACATCTATAAATCACAGATCGGAAGTGACGTAACGCGAGGTAGTCTTTCAAATTCACGCTCAAATTATCGATGAAAACGAAAGTGAAACTAAGCTGATACGATTACGGCTACTGTAAAACTTCCTCTATATCTCGCGCTCTCTCTCACCACTGCTCTAACTACATCGAAAAATGCATTGAGAGAGCAAAGCGCAGCTCGTGTTTGCCTCTGCCTACGTCATATGAAGTGTTGCTAGCCGGGCGGAGCCTGGCTTATTATGGGCACATTTTCATCAAAATCCTGCTATATGTTTTGTGTAACATAGAAATTCTTACATAGTGTTTTTAAAAAACTACTTCCCAAAACATTAACTATTAATTCAGATATCAATTTAACCTGCAAGTTGCTCTTTAAGCCTTCTGCAAATTTGAGTCGGAACCGCCTAGGAACGCGATTATCATTCTTTGCTTTTGTTTGTGTGTGATCACAACAGCAGTTCATTTCAGTCAGCGATTAACATATCACAGACAAGTACAAAAAGACAAGAACGGAGAAAAAAGCTTGGACAAAGAGAATGTACAGACTGCACTTCTTTGAAAAGACAAGTGAAATTAATTTTCATTTAACACCAAGTAGAGAGGTTGAGCTAATCTAATTTATCTGCAACTTGGTGACATCAGATGGCTCAGTGGTTAGGGACATGTAGTCGGAAGGTTGCCAGCTTGATTCCAGACTGAGCCAAGTGTAATTGTGTCCTTGGGAACGCCACTTAACCCCAAGTTGGTTCTGGATAAGCGCGTCTGCTAAATGACTAAAATGTAAAAGGCTTGTGGTGTCTTTTTTGCCAAAAAATCAATGTGTGCATTTGTTATGTGAGCAAGTGATATTACCTTATGTTCCCAAACATGGTATTGATCTCTGTCAAGATAAAGTGTGAGGTTTAGCTTACTTTAGCCATTGTGCACTCTATTGAATGCATGTCAGTCACCCAGGTCTGTTCATTTAAAAACAACTGTCTGAAGTATAAAGTTTGCATACAATAGAGATAGTACTTCTGAAATGTAATTGCTTGTTAAAAATGTTATTCAGCAGCATGCAACAGTGGCCAAAAAAACAGATAAGTACATTTAAAATTAAGTCGCATTGCCTTGATACATTATTTCTTTGAAACTTAATCCTGCGTTTCTTGGTTTTTGACTTTGTTTAATTTACAAGCACGTGGGTATGGAGTATGCAGACACTTACTAGCTTCATAAAAAAATACACAGCAGATATAAGTAAGTCACTGTTAACATCTACCTAGGGCCCTATGGTTTCACCGTTGTGGAAAACACGGACGGAATCGCGGAATCTATACATACAAACGGAATTCACTTAAACACGGAATCTCGCAGAATTTGCATATTTTACTGTATTGGTATTTCAAACCTTAGTGTTCACATAACTTACGATTAGGGCTGGGCATCGTTCAAAATCTTTTGATCCAGTGCCAATTTCGATACCTCAGTTTCGATACCGGTTCCTTAACGATACTTTTTTCGATACCATATTTGTTTTTATCCATTTCAACATCAACAGAATACAATAAACCCAAAACCTTTAATTTCCGACTTAATTGTTCATCAGTAAAGCACAAAACATAACAATATAATGTTTCATTCTTTTTACTGAATATAACAGTAAAAAAGGTTATCCAGGCTAAAAGATGCTATATTGGTCAAGAACTCCCTTTATATTGATAGCTTGTTCACCTCCACCATGGGGCCACCACTGTCAAAAAAGCTAGCAAACCTTAAACAATAGCCGCTTTCCGACCAAGCAGTTACAGGAACGTAGTTATAGGTACAGTCCACTTCTAAACAGTTCTAACTATTCTCCCCCAAAACTGGTTTTGCTATTTGCATTCGCACTGGTCAAGTGGCAATAGGAACTGGAAGGAGGGATAAGGGAGTGACGAAAGCACCGCAACTGTATTTTATAGCATTGTCAATTGACTTTAGCGTAGGGCCACATACAACAACATTTCACAGTTGAATGTTTTTGTAACACTGGGTGTATGGTTGGAGATGTATGCGGATGATCTGGTTGTTTTCAGCTCAAGTAGTGCTGGGTTCCTTCAGCGGTTTGCTGTTTGTGTTGATATGTCCTAATAACTGAATTCAAACTGCGGCATTTAAAAACTAGGCTGGAGTAATAGAAATTGAGTAGCTACTTAACATAGAAACAAAAAAGACGAAGGCTCCAGTATAGTATTATACGCAACAGACCGGCGTAATTTATAACCCCTGTGACTGCTCTGTGGCACTGATCTTATCTTTCCTAGGAAATGTTCCCTCTTGCTGCCAATGTGAACAGATTGACACTTCTGGTATGGTCTTCCTATTCCTAACATCAGGGTAGACACGCGCAGAGGCTAATGTGAAGGGGAATATAGACAGAGCTAACTAGAGCAACTGACTAGCAGCACAAGCTAACATACATAGAGTAGTCAACGTTACGGGGAAAATAATTGAGTTTCGATTGTCGATCGAAATGAGCGCAACAACGGCAGTAGTAAACCTGTGTTGGGTTTATCTGTCAAGTATTTCCAAAATTCGTAACCTTACCGTTACGTCGGAAAAACAAAGATGCTGCCTGGTCAAATAGTAACGTTATAAACTGTATACAACTGCAAGTATCTTCAGAAATCTTCTGCGTGTTGGTGTTTCTTTCACATGACGTCTTTTAAGTTGCGTTAGACAGCCAATCGCCGGTGACTTTGTCATTTTACGCAAGTTTGCTAAATGATTATTGGCTCACAGGCGCTTTTGGAACCGAAAATTGGCACCGAAAGATAAATACTTTTTCGATACTGGATAGTATCGAAGTATTTCGGTCGGTGCCATAAAAGTATCGATGTTCGGTGCCCAGCCCTACTCACGATAGTGTAAAATACTTACAAACATAACCAGTCAGATATTTTCGAATCCTGCTAAAAGACCTTATGATAGTAGGGCCATATGTTTTCCATGATGCGGAGAGCGCGGACGGAACCGCAGAATCCAGACATTGACCTGGAATTCAGCAAAGTATATTTATTTTTTCTATAATCCAAATACAGTCCCGTAATATTAACAACTGTCATTGAGTTTCTCCTAATACAAAAGGCAGCAAACACAGAAGTTAATTTGCACTCTATATATAGGCTATATACGCAGTGTGTGTTTCTCTACCAAACTTGGCCAGCATGCGCTCCATCATATCGTTTAAACGTTGTAATGCATTTGATAGCTGACAGCTATAAACAACAGTTTTTACTCCATTAATTTTCCAATCAGACAACACTTTTTTTTGTTTTTCTCTGTTCAATCACTTATCCAAACTGTCTTGCCAGAGCCATAGAGAGAGAAGAATTGCAACCCTGATCTCGCAAGCAGGGTAGTCATGTGGTTCACGTAAGCCTGTATAGTTCCAAAAACACGCTGCACTGTCATGTTCTTCTATGGGACTGACAGCAATAATTGTGATATTGAATGATAAATATAGATGAAAACACATACCCAAGTACTAATTTGACTGTTATTGCATATTTGTAAATGTCAGTTTTACATTTGGAGTGTTAGGGTACTACCAAATAAATATAAAAAGTAAATGTAGCCTATCTATCTAGCAATGCAAGTGCATGCAAACTGTACAGCAGTATTCTCTATATTTTAGGTTTGGGTGAGGCTTCTAAATGCATCTTTTGTTAAAATATTTGTTGAGTTGCAGGTGGGTGAATAAAGTAGTTGAGCAAACCACTTTTGCCTGGGTAGTGTTTTCCAACCATGGTGCTAGGACCCCTGGTGGTACACTATCCAAAAATGTTTGGGAACCACTGCCCTACGGGGTTTATAAGGTTTGAGATTAAAAATTGGAATCACAAAAAATAAAACAGATTTCATAGGGCCCTATCTACCCAACCAAAAACCTTGGATACATCATAGTATTGATCAACTGATTATGAACAGGAATGCTGCCTTCAAGCATAGCAAGGACAGTGGTGTGATGAAAAGCATGAAGAATCACAAATACAAACTATGCAGTGGAATTAAAGCAGCAAAATGGAAATATGGTGAAAAGGTGAAGGGCTACTTCCGTGAGTCAGATGCAAGAAGGATGTGGCAGGGGTTCAAAACAAATGCAGACTACAAAAACAAATCAAAGACACCCGTTGGACACCGGGCCCTCCCTACCAGATGATCAAAACTCTTCTCACAGTTTGAGATTCAAGACTCTGAACCACCTACCGGTGTGTTCAATGACATAGATGTCCCCAGTGTGTCGGACACCACAGAAGATGTACTCAAGTCCTTCAAACGTGTTAAGCCCCGCAAGGCTGCTGGGCCAGATGGCATCTGCCGCGAGGTCCTGAGAGTGTGCTGACCAATTAGCAAGAGGTAGGGCTGGGCGATATATCGAGTTGTCTGTATATTCGAGTTTGCTTTTGAGCAGGATATGAAAATGGCCTATATCGCGCTAGTCGAATACATGTTTTTCTGCACCCATATTCTTTTCTACACTTAAAAAAACAGCCCTGCGTCATGCTTTTTGTAGAGCTCCTTTCCGCACAGCGTTCCTTGGTCAGTCTTAAATGCATGTAAAAGTAACACATCCACTAATCAGTCCAACAGCCTTGCTCGTCTACATTAAATAGCTTAAAGAGGCATTCAATTTCATGAAGGTTACCATTGAAGCGTGATAGGGCTGGGACAACGCGTTGACGTCATCAATGACATCAATGCAAAAAATACTTTGACGCAAAATATGCGTGTCGATTCGTAAGAAAAAAAACAAAAAGATAACGGCGCCAGAGAGTAATAGCAACACGAGTGGCTCCTCAGACTTTATAAAAGTGCAAGGCGGCACACACTAGTTCCTCTTAAGTATGGGTATTCTTTCATTTAAAAGGAAACAATACAGTGATATTTTGTCTTTGCAAAATAGAGATGGCCTTCGATTTTAGCATCACAGCTAAGGATGCTCATATTGACCGCTTAACCGTTAACCGAAGGTAAAACATTTGACCGATTAATGCCATCAGTTAAACGGTTTAGAATATTTTATTTTTTACGTATATATAGCCTATATTTGTTAAATCACGTGCCGCGTTGAAACGCGCAACCAGAGCCTGTCACTTTGTTTTGAAAGGTGGGGAGATATAGGAAATGAGGAGCGAAATATACCGTCTGACTATTTTCCGACTGCAACGCGTTCTTCATTTAAAATGACAACCCTTGGACATTTATGATGATTGTGATATTAACTTGCGCTTTGATTTTGTAGTACAGAAACGTATAACGCTATCGTATTGGGAAGCATATATTATTTTATCAGCTATAATTCATCATGCTACTAATGCATTATAGCCGACAAAATAATGTTACCTTAAAAACAACACAGTGATTGACAACACACACTATATTTTCAGAGAGGAACCTAATGGTCATTTCAATGGAATGGGTGCGCTCGGCAGATATTGTATAGTTAGTAACATAACACGTAGCAAGCGTTTTCAACATTTTGTTTTGTGTTTTCATTCTATAATTTGACAACTCGGTAAACACTGCATTAAGGCTACTTTCCTTTGATTGACAACAGAAAGTGAAAACGTCTGCGAGAAATGTTCTGCGACAATATTTTGGTTGGTGTGGACTTTACGCAAGTGTAGTTTGGTTAAACCAAACATCGACACAGCTTTAGTATGAAACTAATTACTTTCAACATATTGTTTAGTGTGGTCTTTGCACCCGAGTGAACTTATACGCAAACCAGGTGCACCCGGCAGCTGTTGTTGATCTGTTCTGTATGCTGTTTTGACATGGAGGAAAAGTAAACCACTGGCTGCACTGTTACATGTAGATCAAAGTCAAGATCATGTTAATTGTTTCACAATCAACCATAGGCCTATCAATATTTTATATGGATGCACTACTATATATTCTTACTATTTTATTTTAACAAATGGGCTTAACATCTGGCCTCCTTTCAAGACTGAACTCACTAAATAAACACACAAACATTTAAATTAGTAGGCCTAATGGCCTATCTTTGCTTTAAAAAGTTGAGCCTAACAACACACTGTCATTCCAGACTATATGTGTGATGCCCTGGGGAACCCTTCACATGGTGAATATTTTACTTTCTGGGCTGAATAATTTTTGGAAACTACAAATTCTTATAAATAAACATATTTTTGAATCACTCAGATATCTTTATCACAACTGAAGTTACATCATTTTAACGTTGACATGAGTCAAAAAGTGACAAGGGAGAAAACTGCATTCAAAGATTCCATTCTGTTTCATTCTAATTCTATTGTGATCTAATTCTCTCGCTTCCAATTAAAGACTGATACAAGTTACAGGATATCCATTTCTGCTTAAAATATAATCCTTGTGACATTACTGCAATGATGTTTATATATTTTTATTATAGCCTATTTTCGTAACAGTTAAAACTGATAAGCACTTCGCAGCATGGGTTGAAACCTCTTCTAAAAATGGGACTGTATTTTGCTATTGCCTAAATGGAAGGAAAATCCTGTTGTTCATCACGTTGTGAATGTAAATGTTTAAAATACAAGGCTAGATTAATAACTTTTAGCAAGTTATTTTTAAGTTTAACACAGGCTGTCTTCATTGATCGGATGTTTGAGTCTGTCTACTACAGCACTGAAGAGCAGAAGACGTAACGCATTCGATTTGACAACGCTTGAACATCTGGCTAGCTAACATGTCAAAAAAAACTATGAAATTAACTGTTTTTAACAAGTAATCATGGTTATTTTGTACATTACAATTAAGTTAAAGGTGTAACCTATACAAAACGTAAAAATATCAATTTTGACAAGGAACAAATTTTCGATGTTTTTTGTCTTATAGCCAACAATGAGTGTGTGCGAATCCGACGGGTTATTGCATGAAATTTTGATCGAACGTGTTGCAAAAGTCTGCATGTAATTAGATAATTGAGGACTGCATTTACAACGTGATCTAACATACCATAATATTTGGTGTTGGCCAGGGCCCCTTAAATGTCCTGTGCCCTTGGGCAAGTGACCAAGTTGCCCTAATGGTTAATCCGGCCGTGGGCACTCCCAATTATAACATTTCCAATTATTCGGATAGATGTTGTGGAAGTCTCCAGTTCATATAGTTGTTTCCTCCCCTGTACATGACGTTTGCAATCTAAACAGAAGGGCTGGGTGTGCGTTATAATCAATTCTGCCATTATATTTTTATTAAATAATAAGTCTGCCTTCTCATCCAACATCAGCACCTCCCTCTATCAGCTAATGCTTGCTGCACTAACATGAAACATTGCTCTACATAACGTGCTGTCATATGAATCACACAGGTGTGCAAGCACTAAACATCTGTGTCTTTTTAATGAGCAAGGTCTCTCTACCGTTAGTTGACTAAAAGCTGTGAAGTTAGTTAGCTGCATAAGCGCTATGTAGCTAACCTACCTGGATTATTAACGTTAGTTACTCTAGCTAGCTACCTAGTTAAGTTGTCAGCAGAAAAGCTAGCTAACGATGACAGTGTTGGTTAGCTATGTGCTTGAGTAGCTCCATTTCAAACATCTATTGGCAAACAGTTTGGTCAATTTCCCTACCAGTTTCCTAACGCATCAGTGGTAGGTCGTTGTCAACGGACGAGGTGGAGCTGCCATGAGTGAATCCAGCAGCTGTATCAAGATTACTAGATAGAGTCACTAGCGGGAGAAGCAGGAGCATTACTTTTTTTTTCCTTCGCCCCAAACCCTGTAAATGTCTCAGCACTAATAATATTAGCGTTAAGATTGAATAAAAAAAATCTGGCAAATAAAGTTTTTGCGTATATAAGAGTAGTATTTCGTACCAGCGTAGTTTGACTTGAAATTGCGTAAATGGTACGCAAAATGCGTGCAGGTTGGCAGGTATGCACTTTGATTTAATCAAGTCACAGCAGGTCCTATAATCTCAATATATCGTATCGAAAAAATATCTATTTTATATTGTGATATCATTTTTGGCCATATCGCCCAGCCCTACTTGTAAATAGATCTCAGAAACTGCGCTACCAAAAATATATGAGACAGTTAAGGAACACATTTCATATGCTGAAAGACTTGCATGCAATTAGGCTATACCACAGACATTTGGAGGTCCGACGTGTGCCCCATGTATTTGCTAAATGCTGTGCTTACCACAATGATAATCATATCACAGTCATGCAGGCATAGTATGATCTTTTTCTTTTTTAACACACTGGTATCGGTACTCTGTATCGGCCGATACCCACAGTACAAGTATCGGAATCGGTATCTGTAGGGAAAAAATGGTATCGGAACATTTCTAGTTTACTGTCATGCCGTGACTGCGCAAGTGATGTTTATGTTACACACATAGGATTTAATTAGCCTACTTGTTGATATTTAATCACAGGGCATAGCCTATGGGCTGAGGTGGATACATAGAAAAATTGTTTGTGTTTCTTTGTTGTTGGTTTATTATATTACATGGATAAATTGCTATTATTAGTCAATTAATAGGGAGATAATTGAATTGAATCGGACTGAAAAAACGAATCGTTAATTAAATGATGCATCGAAAAAATAATCACTAGATTAATCGTTTAAAAAAAGATTGTTTATCCCAGCCCTAAAGCGTAAAATCATATACTTCAGATAAATTCTTTTTTTTTAGATTAAAGGCTTAACATAAGTCTTTCCTGTGCATGCACAACTGCAGTAAAACAATTGCTGCCAGAGGTAGCCTACTCGTACAACAATACTTTTCCAGCACCTGAGACACAATCACGCAGTAGAACGGCAGAAATGTGGATACGGAACAGAATTTGAAAAGCTGGTGGCTTTAGCAGAGACGTTCAGCAAACTGCTGCAGTAACATCATTTTTTCATGATTGTTTTAAAATAAACACAGAGCAGCAAAATAAGAGCAAAGCTGAAATGTAAAGCCGTAAATGTAGGCACAAATCATATGGGAGCATGACATATGTTCAAATACATATCACTCATTGTTTTTATTTGATCGCTTGTATTTCTGATTTAACCTGGTGGATACATTTCTGCAGTAGGGATGTCACGAGAACCGATACTACCAAAACCTTCCGGTTCTAAAATGACAAAACACTGACAATGCCCATTTTTTTAAAGTACCGTAGGCACCGTTAGCAACGATGCCAGTGTTGGCAATACTGTAGCTAGCTAGCTTTGTCAGGGGAGGATAACTGAAAATAGCAGGAAAAATCAAAAGCAAATGAAAAAGGCTTCGCCTCCAGTTGCTAGCTAGGTATTCTGCTTCGTTCGGCGGAGGATAATATACTTTTCTCATTTTTACACTTGTGGGTGCACCGTTCCCGGAGGTACTGCAATACCGAGTTCATGCGTGGAGCAGACGGAGCAAGCCCCATTTTTCGAATCCCTGTTTGAAAAATCCATTTCATATATAAATAGTTCCCTGTTGGGGAACGCATTGTAAACTGATAAGAACATATGATTAAAAACTTTCATTATCCAATAGAATACAGCCGTATGGGACCAATGCCCAACACATTACACAATAATTCGCTCCAGTGTGAAGCTAGCTTCTTTAGGGAGCCAGCTTCTTTAGTGGATTCCTAGCCTTTCGTAGTTTCACCTTCAAAGTAATAGCGCTTGATTCA
This sequence comes from Umbra pygmaea, assembly GCA_016801145.1. Lineage (NCBI taxonomy): Eukaryota > Metazoa > Chordata > Actinopteri > Esociformes > Umbridae > Umbra > Umbra pygmaea. Next base: position 33,720 of record JACXGM010005900.1, read on the forward strand.
ACGCGATAAACATCGCTTAACAAATATGGAAACATTTCACTATGCCTCTAAATATGCCTCTAAACTATATTAGAATAGTGTGACGTATTTACAAACTTATAATATTTTAATAAGAACATTTAAATTTGCAATCTGTATTGCTTAAATATATAATAAATGCACAGAATCCTGTGTAATGCTAGCTACATTAAGGATGCTGGTGGTAAATGTGGATATCGCATAGATCACAAGTCATTCGCGACTTACCCAAGACCATGTTGACATGCTACTTTTGCTCTACAAAAACCTTGAA
>JACXGM010005901.1:0-34009 GCA_016801145.1 Umbra pygmaea
CCTGGATTAACACAGTGTAGTGCCCCTGGATTAACACAGTGTAGTGCCCCTGGATTAACACAGTGTAGTGCCCCTGGATTAACACAGTGTAGTGCCCCTGGATTAACACAGTGTAGAGCCCCTGGATTAACACAGTATAGAGCCCCTGGATTAACACAGTGTAGTTCCCCTGGGTGATCACATTTAAAGTGCCCCTGGATTAAGACAGTGTAGTGCCCCTGGGTGACCACATTTAAAGTGCCCCCCACCCCACCCAAATCCAACTCAAATGCAATGCAACATGAACACGTCATACTAAATATAATTTTTTTCCATCATAAATGGCATGTATGAGGATTACATACAAAACTATATGCCTAAAAAAAACATTGCAAACAAATACCAAACTAGAGCCCTACTAAATTTCAAGTTCACGTTCATCCAGAGGCGACGTGAAGATGTGAGGAGGGAGGGAGCTAAATACTGTAGAGGGTCAGAGCCTCTAGCTTTCAATATAGACGGATAAAAGTTACAGGATATTCATGGCTGCTTAACATCTAATCCTATGTGACATTTTTGCAATGATGTTTATATATTTTTATCATAGCCTATTTTTTTTTACCTTGCCAGCTAAAACTGATAAGCACAAGCAAATATCTGATTCTTCGTCGATGTGGTGTTCTGTAAAAACGCACTACGAAATTGCGGCGTGCTTACACCCTTCCTTTGTGCGGATGGGTTCGAAGTAATCAATTAGTAGTAGTCATCACATGAGCTGCTGCTTCAGTCGTATCGGTTGAGGTGTTAGTTTAGCTGCTAGTGCCTTCTGCAGGTGATGCTGATAATTTAATATTATAAGGGCATTTTCACAACTAAAAGTCTGGACCAAGGTCCGAACCAACGTTCGTGTTTAATTACATTGTATACATTTGATCCCGTTGTTTTTGATTTCACATAGTGATTTTGTCAGCGCACTAAAGAACTTTCCTTGACATGCCTACGGCCTGTCGTCACCACATACGTGTGTTGCTTCTACCTTTGATTGGTGAGTATATATGGGCGTTTCTGACGTTGGCGTGTTGTTTTGTCTTTTATGTATGAATGAAAATTTATTAACAAATGAATGAGCAAAATCTGATTGCTTTATAGTATTACTTCCAGCAGGCAGCAGCATCAACGTCAGCACCAACTGCAAACACAGCACAAACTACAAGCACAGTACTCGCGAGAAATGTATTAGAATGATTTTGTCTGACCAAATTGAAATGAAATGTTTAATCTCCTCTCTCCACATACTTCCACGATTCATTTTTGCTTTATCTAGCGTTTTCTTTTCTGAGTTTGTTCTTCTTCTATGGTACGTAGTTGTCTAACTTTCTGTGCAAAAGTCTGAACCATCCAAAAAGTGTTTTCATACTGCAAACGAACCGAACCGTTCAGTTTGGTCCGGACCGAGAACAACTTTTTGATCGGACCAAAATTAGATCTTTTGATCTGGACTGTAGTCCGAGGCAGCTTTCTCACCTGCAATTTTGGTTCGGCCCAAACTGAAAAGTTTGAAAGTCCAGTCCAAATGAGGTATGTGTGAAAACGCTCTAAATTGGCAGGCTCGACTCTGGGGGGAGGAGGCAAATGCACTGTGACCTGACCCAATCTCAATTCTTTAATGTTTATGCATATATTTAATATTATCTCTGTATATATTGTATCATTAACTGGTCATTTTGTATCTGCATCTCTTCCAGCAAAATAATATATTTACAAAACATGAAAAATATTTTAAAGTCTAGTCAATATCTTAATCACTTGGTGCCCCCCTATTGGCTTGTGCACTAATCCCGTCTATGGATAATCTGGCCTAGCTGCCAACTATGAGGAAAAGCCAGCTCCATGCTTCCTGATTGTAGTGCTGGTGCTGTTTGCATTCAAATTATCAAACAATTCTTCTAACTTCAAAATTAAATAGTTTCTTAACACAACATAACATCATTGATCTATTCTCAATCAACGGCAGATACTGGATTAGCAAAATGATGATTTGTGTTAAGGAACTAAAATTGTAAAGTTAGAAGTCATCTGCATTTTTAGACAATTATATGTTGTGTAAAATTAATTGTACCCCAGGTCCATGACTGGCCAGTTGGGCCCCAGGCCCCTGTTCCTCCTGTACCAATGCAGGCCCCTGCTCCAGAGGGGAAGGCCCCTGTTCCTCCTGTACCAACGCAGGCCCCTGCTCCAGAGAGGAAGGCCGCTGTTCCTTCTGTACCAATGCAGGACCCTGCTCCAGAGAGAAAGGCCACTGTTCCTCCTGTACCAACGCAGGACCCTGCTCCAGAGAGAAAGGCTGCTGTTCCTCCTGTACCAAAGCAGGCCCCTGCTCCAGAGAGAAAGGCTGCTGTTCCTCCTGTACCAAAGCAGGCCCCTGCTCCAGAGAGGAAGGCCCCTGTTCCTCCTGTAACAACGCAGACCCCTGCTCCAGAGAGGAAGGCCGCTGTTCCTCCTGTACCAATGCAGGACCCTGCTCCAAAGAGGAAAGCCGCTGTTCTTCCTGTACCAATGCAGGACCCTGCTCCAAAGAGGAAGGCCGCTGTTCCTCCTGAACCAATGCAGGACCCTGCTCCAGAGAGGAAGGCACCTGTTCCCCTGCAACAAGCCTCCAGTACACCTGCTGGGACTCCAGTCTGCCTATTTCCCCCCCGACTCCACTCCTGGAATTTCACATCTCCCGAAAATCACCATCTTATTACTCACCACTGTATAATGACTTCCGATTCTCCTTGTGTCTTGTCTCTATCAAACACACCAGTTTTCCATCCCCTCATTAGTAAGTGGATTTAGTTTCCATCTGGTTGCTTGTTTCTAGTCGGTCAGTGTTTGCTGTCATGTTTGTGTCCTGGTATGTTCCTGGTATGGATTAGGTGTTGGGGTTTAGGTTTGGGATAGTGTAAGGATTGAGGTTAAAGTTAGATCCAGGGTTACTGTTTCAGGAAAATATATTTATTTAGTGTAAAATAAATTGTAGCCATCAAAAGTCATGAAAAGTGTTGTTTGTGTGTGTATGTCTGTGTGTGTGAGTGTTTGTGTGTGAGTGGATGTGTGTGTGAGAGTGTGTGTGAGTGTGTGTCTGCTCTGCTCAAAACCATTAAAACATGAGGGGAATATGTGCAGTGGGATGTGATATATAGGATCGGCTATGTGGTGCAGGTCATACACGCCCTTAAACAGTAATGTCCTGGAAGCGCGGCATCCCCAGGGGACCTCCGCTCTATTTTACGGCCAAGCAGGCGAGACTGGGCTGGCATGGCATGACAGGTAGAGCACTAAAGCCCTGGCCCCATTGCTCATCAATAACAGTGAGGAACAGCAGACGCAGACGCCATGGCCACCTACAGAACTACAGCAACAACCAGCGCCCAAGGCCTCATACCAATGCAGGGAAAAGAAAGAGTGAATTAGAGAGAGGTATGGAGGGAGGGATGGAGTGTGAGAAAGATAGAGAGAGAGGTAAAAAGAGGGAAACTAAAAGAGCGACCGAGAGAAAAAACTATGAGAAAATAAAAAGAGCCAAAACACAAGATAAAAACTTCAGCTAGCCAGAAATATGGATAACGAATATACCTAATATATCATTTTTAATGCAGTTTTTTTTAAGTAAGGCCAGGAGGGAATTACTAAGTATTACATACTTAGCCTCAAGGACCAGGGCTAGAATCCCAGCGGCGATGGGCGCAGCACTGGATGTCCCCGCAAAGTGGTTCACACAGCCATCCCCTATGTTGGACACTGTCACCTGCAACACAAAACATTTCACTGAAAATTTCAGATGCATCTTTACACAAAATAAGTGTACACACAGAAAACAAATCAAATTGCAGGGAATACAAATCTTGTACAGCCACATTGGCGTTTTCAGCAAAAACAGTATTAAAGCAAAAAACGCAGTAGGTAGTTAAGGGTTTAACAAAACAAATAGTCAGTAGACATCTGGTATATTTTCTGGTATATATATGTCTGATCTGCTAACAACAACCTGGGTCACTGAAATCTGGTTGTTTTACTTCAACGTTGTAAGTGATAAATCCATTAAAGGTGAACTGTATAATTTTGCAGAATGAAAACAACTACTTTTTCTTTCAGTGACCACAAATATGTATTTTTAACATCTTTACAACATATGTTCAATGGCCATCATGAGCGTAGGCTGCGATAAAATATATTGTCTAGTCTAACCTCGTGTGCGCAAGTTCTCCAGTGTGACTAGTGATGTTCATGGTATAACCACCCAGTTCAGTGAATTGTTGTACCAGCGATCATTGATGAATGTGTGTGCATGCATCACAGCTACCCCATATTGCAAGTTACATTTCAGAATTACAAATTAATTTTATACAGCACATTGTTATTAAGTGTTATATTTTTCCCTTTCACTTCGAGGTGCCCTAGAACGTGAGGGCTGAAATTAGGCAAACAACAATTTCATCAAATAATATATTCAAATGATGATTAAAACTTAAAACTATGATTAAAAGACAATTTTATGAGATTTCTGGGTTTCCAAATGTGATTGGGGCGATATATTGTACTGCGTCTGTACCATCCATTAATGATTACGCATAGCCCAGTGGCCGGGTGTGACGCGGGACTATTATTTTTTTAAACTACAGCGTTGGAACAAAGCAATAGGATGGCGCACTGCATGGCTGGAGTCATCTCCTCTGTGAGTTACGCCGTCGTACAATTATTATAATAGTTCTACATAGTTTTTTGGTGAAACGGTTGAATGTGATTCCTCTAGGTGACAAAGGTTATGCCCTGACTGAGTAGGCTACCTTATAATACCGCTTGCAAATCCCCAAACAAGCAAGAGCGCAGGTTCAACAGTGTGCACACACACACACGAACCACAGTGGAGTGAGGTATAGGTTTGCTCAAGGGCAGGTGGCTCTGTCTTGGGTAAGCGGTGTGGGGGGGACTGTTACACCCCAGAGCAGGCCTGCAACATAATTATGGCATGCGGGGTTCTCCGTAATATTGTGCTGGAGAACGGTGCCATTCAATGAAGATCAGTGGCCACAACAGTCACTAATGGGGGCTCTACGAAGGAGACAGGATCTTATTCTGTGCTTCTAATATAGTATGTGCTATCTTGGGTAAGAAAGCTACTTAAAAAATACAACGTGGAATTTTTAGTGAAAATAATTCATTCATTTTAAAAATATCACTTCAGGTTCTCATTAATCGCTTTCAATGACTGTAGCAGTTACCTCAGTCAACATCGCATTTTACTGTAACATTCGATGCCTGATTTTAAGCTTCCAAATAAAACCAAGCGGTTGGCCTGCACCTGAGACCTGAGCATCTCTATTTATATCTCAGAGAAATTTCTTTTCTTTGCCGTATGTTGCTTATCCATGTCTTAAATTCTAAGGCGAGGCCTCTAATCTGTGCATACATGTGGGGGTGATATTTAAATTACGATTCATTTCAACTGTCTGATTTATCATATATCTCATTTGTACGCGGGAATTGGAGTGATACTAATGTTTTGTAAATCACAGCTGAGTCTCATCGTAAGATGATTTCTGCACTCAGATCTACAATTGTTTCTATGTACGTTTGATAAATGAGGGCCAATGTCTTTTCAATGTCAACTGGGCACCATGTACCGGTATTTCATTACATTTTTAAAATCGAAAAAGCAGTTTGGACAATGATTTCATACACTAAACAGTGCATCATTTTGCCATTCGATCAGAGATCTAAATATGGAGGTGAGCTTCCACAGTGTTTGTCAATGAACCAGTCCATCTTTAACACAATTGATACATTTTGGGCTGTGCTGCATAGTGTCGGGAATGCTTATGAACTTAGAGTTCGGGGATGTTTTTACAGTGTTTATAAGCTGGTCACTTCAATGAAAAAGTAGTTCGATTCTTATGGCTCAAATTCTACAAATTGTACCTTTAAATTTGTCACTCTTTATTCAGTAAGCAACCACTTAAATATTGAAATAGCGGTTAAACTCCCAACGTCAGATCTACGGAAGAGGATTAGGGCCACGTGAAAATGTTATTTGAGTTCCGAGTTCAAACTCAGAATTCAGAGATTAAAGTCAGAATTCAGAGAATAAAGTCTGAATTCTGAGAATAAAGTCAGAATTCTGAGATTGAAATTCTAAGAATAAATTGGGGCACCCCAACAGAAATATCACATCAATATTTAGTTGAGCCTCCTTCCTATAGCCTGTAATGAGTGTTTGGATTCTGGATGAAGGTATTTTGGACCATTCCTCCTTGCAAACTTCAGTTTTGTAGGTTTGATGGTTCAGTTAGGTTTGATGTTTGCCGAGCATGGACAGTCTTCTTCAAATCACCCCACAGATTTTCATTGTTATTCAGGTCTGGGGAATGGGATGGCCATTCCAGAACATTGTACTGGTTCTGTAGATTTTGAGCAGTGTTTTGGGTCGTTGTCTTGTTGAAATATACAGCCCCGGCGTAACTTCAACTTTGTCCTCTAAATTATTCTCTAGTATCTGCTGACATTGAGTGAAATCCATGTGACCCATAACTTTAACAAGATTCTCAGTACCAGCACTGGCCACACAGCCCCACAGCATGATGAAACCTCCACCAAATTTTACTGTGGGTAGCAAGAATTTGTCTTGGAATGCTGTGTTTTTTTGCCGCAATGCATAACGCCCCTTGTTATGACAAAATAACTCCATCTTTGTTTCATCAGTCCTCAGCATCTTCTTCTAAATTGAAGCTGGCTTGTCCAAATGTACATTTGCTTATGTCATGTTACTCTATTTGTAGTGTGTGTGTGCAGAAAAGGCTTCTTTCGATGCACAGTGACACCATCTGCAGCAAGATGATGTTGTAGGTCTTTGGAGGTGGTCTGTGGGCTGTTTTTGACCGTTCTCACCCATCTTTACCCTATGCTTCTCCGATATTTTACTTGGCTTGCCACTTTTGGCATTAACAAGAACTGTGCCTGTGGTCTTCTATTTCCTCACTATGATCATCACAGTGGACACTGACAGCTTACATCTCTTTGATAGCTTTTTGTAGCTTTCCCCTAAACCATAATATTGAACAATGTTTGTTTTCAGGTCATTTGAGAGCTGTTTTGAGGCCCCCATGTTACCTCTCTTCAGAGGAGAGTCAAAGAGAACAACAACGTGCAATTGACTACCTTAAATACCTTTTCTTATGATTGGATGCACCTGTCGATAACGTTTAAAGAGTAAAACCAATTGAATGTTCCAAGTTAATCAGTTCTAGTTACAGGTATTCAAATCAACAAAATGACAATGGTGCCCAACTTTATGCACTCGTCTAAGTTCGTTTTGATGCATATCTGTTAATCCAATTAACCTAATTTCACTACCGAAATATTACTGTGTCCTTCAGTTATTTAATATATATAAATGAAATTGCTGATCCAAACACCCAATTATTTATGAATGGAAATCGTCAGGGGTGCCTAAACTTTAGCATACAACTGTACTTTGTTTTAAAGAGCACAGAGAGTGCAAAGAGCACAGAGTGCTCCTGCATGCACGACCAGGAGGCAGAGTAAAGTGAAACTTACTGAGGATGTTCCTTACAGGTACTTTTTACTTTATTCTCAGAATTCTGACTTTATTCCCAGAACTCAAATAAAATGTCCACATGTGGCCCTAATCCTCTTCCGTGCAGATCACACATGCTGCCCTGGTAAAGGTAAGGTGACTGTGTGCCCTTCCGCTCTGTCTCCCCCTACATGCCTCTCTCCCTCATTTCTGATACAGATTTCTCACACTCTTCTGAATAAATAATAATCAAAATACCCTGAAATCAGATAAAGATCCAGTTGAATGCAATATTAGAAAACATGCATTTTGATGTTTTAGAATTTTGTACCATTTTTATTTGAGGCCAAAATCACATGAAATACGTTCTGAGGGAACTATTTTGTAAAACTGAAATATGTGAAATATGAGAGGGTAAATTATGTTCGTAGGGAACTAAATTTAACAGTGGAATAATGTTAAATATCAACATATGAAGATCATGACATAGCATGTAAATAACATAGATTTTGCTGGGGTGGAAGTCGTGGACGGGGGTCGACAGGCGTATAAATCTGCGACTTGCATACCAGTGTTCGCAAGTTCAAATCCAGACTGACACTTTGTGTGTGTTTTGTTCTACATTGTTTGCGTTCTGCAGACAGGCGATTGTCCGTTTTTTGTAATGTTAACTCTAACCTTAATACTAACCTTAACCTCAGTAACCTTAACCGTTAGTAACGTCATGCCTAACCTTAACCCTTTGTAACCTCATGCCTAACCTTAACCGTTAGTGTTCTCATACAGTACCTAACCTTAACTGGAAATGTTGCAATATAATTTTGAACGCTATGGACTGTATGGAATTTGTGGAATGTTCTCACATGAATCCGCAAGATGAAAGTATAAATATACCCTAATAGCAAAATGTGCAGCTGAAATGTAAAAACACCCTAAATACGAATGGTGAAAAGTGAATGGTGCAAGATGACATAAAGTTACATATGAAGTACACAAAGGAATAAATATAGAATAAAAAAAATACAAGGTGCGGATCTTCAGAGTAAATGGTGTAGGTACACTTAGTGCAACAGGTAGATTAATTGGTATGTAAAGTGGCAAGGCAGAAGAACAATGGAATAATTAACACATTGAGTAATAACTGTGCAAACAGACAATAAATAAGATGCTGTGCAAAGGCACCATGGGGCAAAACTAAGGCACTAGATGAGTGCAGAGGTAGTGTGTATGTGGGAGTGGAAGGTCAGCATGTGCAATGATCAGACAGAAGCTCTGATAACCGTAATTTAAAAGAGATGAGGGAGTCTGTGTTCATGAGTTTCAGAGTGGTTTTGTAGTTCATCACAGTCATTTGCTCCTGCGAAATGGAAGGAGTTTGGGCTTTTAGGGTGACTAGGGAGAAGGGTGGGTAAGGCAAAGTTTAGATAAGAGTTTAGGTACAGAGGGGTTTTGCGTAGGAGTGACTTGTATATAAGGTGATACGGTCAGGCGTCAGGTGTGTAGTAAGGACCAGCCCACTAGTACATACACCGCATTACAAATTATTATGCAAATTGGAATTAAGTGTCATAAATATAAAAAAAATATTTTTCAATCAAACTCATGGATGGTATTGTGTCTCTAAGCTCTTTGGTCACTGAAATCAATCTCAGACATGTGGTAATGTCATGAACGGAAATTGCAATCATTTAGTATATAAGCATTTATTGTCTTTCTCTGTATTTGTGTTCATTTATTATCCCTTGCAATGCATGGTAGATTTGAGTTCTTGTTGTGTATATGTATGATGTACATGTGTACTCAAGTCTGTATTTAGTTTGGGTGAACAGGAGGAAGGCGCGATTCATTATTATATTGTCACGTCTGTGGAAGGAGGTCTGAGAAACAGTACTTATTCATGTGGATTGTGATAAGAGTGTATCATAGTTTGGAAGGTTATGCGTACGCTCTGTACATATGTACACTCTTCTTGTTTTTGTGTATACACCGTATTAGAGTGTAAAGAGTATTCAATATATGTATATTCGTTGTCCCCTCGCTACAACAGTTCACCTGCAACCACATACTGCTGTATGCATTCCTGACCAGCTCCATTAAATTAACAACAACCACCAACTGCCCATTTGGTCTCCCTCTTTCTTCACCACATCACCAAACTGTGACGGATAATTAGTTTGCCAGGTGAGCCCAATTAAAGGAAAACTACTTAAGAAGGATGTTCCACATTTTTTAGCAGGCCACAGGTTACAAGCAATATGGGAAAGAAAAAGGATCTCTCTGCTGCGGAAAAGCGTTTTGGGCCGGAATCATGGGGAGAGAGCTGGTAGGCATGTGAAAATGACCTTGGCAAAGTATATAGAGTTTCTGACTGACCACTTTCTTCCATGGTACAAAAAGAAGAACCGTGCCTTCCGTAGCAAAATCATCTTCATGCATGACAATGCTGCAAAGAATACCTCTATGTCATTTGCTGCTATGGGCATAAAAGGAGAGAAACTCATGGTGTGGCCCCCATCCTCCCCTGACCTCAACCCTATTGAGAACCTTTGGAGCATCCTCAAGCAAAAGATTTATGAGGGTTAAGAGGCAGTTCACATCAAAACAGCAGCTCTGGGAGGCTATTCTGACATCCTGCAAAGACATTCAAGCAGAAACTCTCCATAAACTCACAAATTCAATGGATGCAAGAATTGTGAAGGTGATACCAAAGAAGGGGTCCTATGTTAACCTGTAATTTGCCCTGTTAAGATGTTTGATTGAAATAGCTTTTGATTTCAGTAAATATGACCTCCTAATTCTGCAAATTCAACAAATTACCATTTTTAGTTTTTTTTCAACCTATAAAATTTTTTGAAAATCTGTTGTGTATTTTGAACAGTGCATTTGGAAAATGTTTTCATTCAATGTTTTGTTCAATGAAATTCGACTTGTACCCTAAGGGTTGGTGAAATTACGCTGTCTCTCATTTGCATCAGGTATTTAGGATAATCTGTGTAAAATATTATTGGCATAAAAATTTTACACACCAAGTACAAGTCGCAGTGGTCGGTGTTAAAAGGGGCATTGGTTACAAATCATATGGCACTGTAATAGACTACATCTAATTTTTCAGGCAGGAGGTAGAGGCAGTTTTGTAAATGACATCACCAAAATGTAGGATTGGTAGGATATTTTTACAAGGTGTCACGATGAGGTGTGGTGTAGAGAGAGGGAGACCAGAGCAAGTAAACGGTTTGCAGTTTTTAATCCAGTTTGGAACAGGTAGGCTATGTAGCAAAGATACGTGTAAAGCAGCGAGTGGCACAACGAATATATATGAAGCCAAAATACTTTGCTTACAAGAAAACAGGTAGTTAAAGAGCGTACGCAATTAACTCAACTGGAGTGCACAACAATTATAACTGTACTACTTATGCTCTATAGCAGCATAGACGCTGAAGACTACATATACAGAGCGTACACAGAACTCAAGCTCCTAAAACAAATATATAGCCTTGTTGCGGAAAAGAAAGCCAATCCTAGATTTAAGTTTGGAATTCTAGTCAGAACTTAATTGTTCCTATTTAAAAATTTGATTTTACCTAAACCCTAACAATATCTCTAAACCTTAATGCTAACTCTTGTTCTAACCCTAAACCAAAATGTAAATGTTCATAAACTTCACCCCTAATCCAAAAATACAAATTTTCCTAGCAAAACCCTTAAAGGTCAAATGATCCTTTATGTACTAACCTTGCAGATCACACAAGACATACTGGCAGACACACAGAAACACACAAAACCCTCTACAACAGCTCCTATTTTATTGAAGCCTAACACTCCTCTGCCACACCTTGAATACAGTGAATGACTGACTGCCTCAGGGGAAGTCAACTGAATGCACCAGCAGTCACCGTTGTAGTCAGTCCTAGGTGTTAGTAATATTAGACTCTTTTGTATCCAGCAAGCTGAGCTGAGTTGACATACAGTTTCTTCCTTGGCCTTCGCCTTCGTCACACTCCTGATCCGAGAGTGAATATCAACACCTCTCCCCTTCTCATTATCTCAGTCTGTCTTTCTCAGCCGCTTCAGCCGCAGCGCCCAGCTTCACCTCCAATTAACACCCACAGCTGCGTGTGGGTGTTTGTGCGCGTGCTTTCCTGTGTGTGTGCGCATCTTCGCCTATTCGCCAGCAACATCCTACCCAGAAGACTAGTGGGTCAACCACAAGGCCGCTATAAATATCACAGCAGTTAACAGGCTGCTAAAAGGAGCTAAAGTGCAGGCGCTTACAGTATCGAGTGCATACACTAACACTTACACGCACACACACACAGTATTACCAGTGGCAGAGCGTCTCCGGTCAGTGTGACGGCCATGACGGCAGGGCAGGGCTCGCTAAAAAAGGCTGGCTTGCCCGTGTGAGTGGCGGCCCCGATGGCGATGCTGAAGACACTGTTGACATAGCCGTCTGCTCCGCAGTGGTCATTCATCAGGCCACCGTTACCAGACGCCCACACGAAGATGCTGCCTTTCCCTCCTCGGCCCTGTTTCGCAGACACAGAGAAGATGGAGTCATGTTTGGAAGAGACACATTTCCTTTTGGCACTAACTTTGCTGCTAGCTATCTATTTCAGTTGTTATTATTATTATTTTTAAAATGTGCTAACAACAGTGGCTCTGGATAAGAGCATCCGTGCAATTACTAAAATGTTTAATGAAAATTGATGAAATAAAGAAACAAATTTGGTTGGAAAACTACTGAAAATTTGGTGTTGGCATGCATGTGGGCAGATATACAGTGGGTTCCAAAGTTACTGGCTCTGCACAAACAATACCTTAAAATCCCAAACAATATACAGTGCCTTGCGAAAGTATTCGGCCCCCTTGAACATTTCAACCTTTTGCCACATTTCAGGCTTCAAACATAAAGATATGAAACTATAATTTTTTGTGAAGAATCAACAACAAGTGGGACACAATCATGAAGTGGAACGAAATTTATTGGATATTTCAAACTTTTTTAACAAATAAAAAACTAAAAAATTGGGCGTGCAAAATTATTCCTTTTAGTGCAGCAAACTCTCTCCAGAAGTTCAGTGAGGATCTCTGAATGATCCAATGTTGACCTAAGTGACTAATGATGATAAATAGAATCCACCTGTGTGGATTCTAAGATAAATTTTGCATTTATTCATCCATTTTTGTACCCGTGACCAAAAGCATGCTACATATGGACAGTACCAAAAAGATGATCTAAAGATTCGGCCTCCTCAGAGCAAAATCTGCAGAGTTGGGAAGATTGAATTCCCCACTTGTATAGATTTCTATTTGTTGACAGTATTTTATATAATAATTTGAATTGAAATATTCTAATTTTTGAGTCTGGTGTTGTTTTGCGTATTAATCCAAACGCATTATGCCACGGGACTGGAACATCAAAAAATTTCTTCCCAGCTATTTTGTAATTTATATGGAACAGCAACCAATTTGTTTGTTCTTAGATGGAATTGGTATATTTCTTTATTTATCCGTATTTTCTTCATCCATGTGAGATCTTTGATACATTGTTGACAGACAAGATCAGACTTTTTCACCTCTTGTACTTTCTTCTTCCAAGTATATGGTATTGCTGCAGTTAGTTGATTGTATTTTTGTAGGGAGCAAACATTTCCATATGTTTTTGTTAACTGTATGTAAGGCATCACTCCACCGGCTTCATTTATAATGTCATTTACAAACATTATTCCTTTCCCAAACATCTTGTCTAAGTATACAGGTTTTTTATCAACTAGTATATGTGAATTTAGCCACAATAATTGTTGTAAAATTTGGTTACTATTTTCAGGTGGATGAAATTGAAATTGCAACCAACTTTTCATGGCTTGTTTAAAAAATATCGACAAATATCGACAAATATCGAGAAATGTTTTCAAATATCTGAAAATGGTCAGTTGTAATTTGTAGAAATGGAAAGAGATCCTTACTGAACAATGGGTGAACTACTCTTATTGGCTTACTAGAGAACCAATTAGGATTTAGGTAAACCTTTTGTATGACTGATGCTTTTAACGAAAGGTCCAAAGCTTTAATGTTCAATAGCTTTTGACCTCCGTGTTCATATTCATTGTACAAATATGCCCTTTTAATTTTGTCTGGCTTACCATTCCATATAAAGTTAAATATCTTTTGTTGATATAGTTTAAAAAACATGACATTGGGAGTAGGCAAAACCATAAGCATATAGGTAAACTGTGATATAATTAGAGAGTTGATTAAGGTGACTTTCCCACAAATAGTTAGGTGCTGTCCTTTCCAGGGTAGCAATATTTTATCTATTTTAGCTAGTTTTGTTAAATTATTCTCCTGAATATAACTCAATCTTTCATATGGTATATGTATACCCAGTATATCCACATCCTCGTCACCCCACTTTATTGGTAATCTACACTGCAATGTAAAATTTGAATCTTTTAGTTCTCCAATACGTAATATAGTACATTTATCGTAAATCGATTTTAATCCAGATATGTTTGAAAAGGTATCAAGATCCTTTAGGAGGCTATTTAATGTTTCCAACTGTGGTTGCAAAAGGCAACATGAGTCATCGGCATACATAGATACCTTTGTTTGTAAGCCATTGATTTCCAGGCCCTTAATGTTTTTGTTAGTTCTGATTTTATTGGCTAACATTTCTATTGCAACAGCAAAAAGGTAAGCAGACAGAGGACAGCCCTGCTTAACTCCTCTTGACAGATTGAAATCTTGTGACCTTTAATTTTACATCTAGGGTTACTATACATAATTTTAACCCATTTTATAAGAGAGTCTCCGAAATTGAAATATTCCAAGCATTTATATATAAAGTCCAATCAAACTTTATCAAAGGCTTTTTCAAAATCAGCTATGAAAATTAGACCTGATAGTCCTGATAGTTCATAGTGTTCTATTGTTTCTATAACTTGTCTTATATTGTCTCCAATGTAACGTCCATGCATGAAGCCTGTCTGATTAGGATTAATAATATCCGGTAAAACCTTTTTAATTCTAAGAGCTATACATATGGCTAATATTTTGGCATCACAGCATTGCTGTGTAATAGGCCCCCCGTTTTTTAAATATACAGGGTCTTTATATGCTCCGCTTGGGTCCTATTTCAATAATAATGAAATCAGGCCTTCTTGTTGTGTGTCTGACAATCTACCGATTACATACGAGTGAAACATGCCAGTAATGGACCTCTTAATATGTCAAAAAAAGTTTGGTATACCTCTACTGGAATGCCATCCAGTCCGGGTGTTTTTCCAGCTTTAAACACTGTACATTATTAATGGAACCAACCAGAATCATACAGTTATTTAACACAATAGAAATTTCACCAAAGTCAAGGTTAAATAATTATTGGCACTCCTTATTCAGTACTTATTCAGTGCAACGAACTCTGGCAAGGATACCAGCATGAAGTCTCTTCCTGTAATGTTTGACAAGTGGGTTTTCATTATCAATGGCCCTCTTGAACTCAGCCCACAGGTTTTTGATTGGATTGAGGTCCTGTGACTGAGATGGCCATGGCCAGATGCGGATTAATGCACAAACTTGCGTAGGCTGCAGCCTAGGGGCCCCACGTGTGCAGGGGCCTCGGATTGGCCAACCAATTTTTTTTATTTTAAATTTACTTCAGCGCAAACAAAAAATACCCTAATAGCTTGTTTGCATATGACGTCACGTCACTGCGTTTCCATGGCGCGAAATACAGATGGAGGGCATGAAGTGATTTGCTACATTTAGGAAGCACTATAACAAACTGAAAATGCCTATGTTTTGCGTCGTTTATGGTTGCTCAAATCGATCAAACCGAGAAACCACAAGGAGTTTTTAACGTGTACCAAAGGTTGTTGGGGAAAAATGCCAGAAAAATGCCAGAAAAAATGGCTTGGAAACCTACGTCTACGGTCGGGAGTAACAGAATCGGAAAATGTGCGTGTGTGCAGTGGTCACTTCGTCAAAGGTGAGTTAACAAAGGTGGCTATGTTTGTGTAACGTACAAGTTGTATTTTGCTTGGTTCATCCATGGATGTGCACTGGCGATAGCCTATGTTTAAAACGATAAATAGAACAAGCAACACATACTAACAGCTAACAGTTATACAAACTACAAGCGAAAATAACTAAATCATCTGTACCTACTGTACCATCGGTTATAGGCTATGCTCATATAATTTAGACCTACAAAGAGCTATTCCTTAACATTGGCAACACAACAGTTGTGGTGTAAACAACAAAACTGAAGTTTCCACACGTCAACATTGTGCACAAATTTAAATTCAATATGCAATGCAAGCTCTAGGTCATGTTACAATATAATATCCATTGACCCAATATTTTGGCCAAAGGAAAGAACAATTTGCTGCATGTCATCCCTTCTCTCCCTCACTCCGGCATTTATTGGCTCTCTTCAGCTGTTCCTACGAAGTTATGAACAATTCTGAAACGTTTGATTCATGTGACAATAAATACTTTAGACTTTAAACTTCAATTATTTAAAGGTAAAAAAGCCTAATGAAAAAATATTATTCCTGGAGAGTAATATGTTACTCAGTCATTTCTTAAGATTGATCTGTACACACTTTCATCCAAAGAAAAACAATATGCAGTTCTCAGTCAGGTCCGCAGCCTGATGAATTGCTTATTTTGCAATTGAATTGCCATTCAGTAAGCTGCAAAGCTGGCCGTGGTGCTGAATCCACCTGTTTTGGCTTTAAATGGCTGCCAGGGAGTTGTCAGTTTCGCTCCCTCAAACTTTGTGACATCTGTGGCATTGTGCTGTGTGATGAAACTGCACATTTTAGAGTGGGCTTTTATTGTGGCCAGCCTAAGGCACACCTGTGCAATGTCTAATCAGCATCTTGATATGCCACACCTGTGAGGTGGATGGATTATCTCAGCAAAAGAGAAGTGCTCACTAAAACAGATTTAGACAGATTTGTAAAGAATAATTGCGAGAAATGGGCCTTTTGTGTACATAAAAGAAGTCTTAGATCTTTGAGTTCAAAATTAAGGCAAAAACAAAAAGTGTTGCATTTTATATTTTTGTTCAGTGTAGTTACATTTCCATTGTGATTGTTTTGGGGCTGTTGACGCAGAGGGTTATATCTAGTATTTTTTCCACTTTCATCTCTGTTGATGCTAGTTTTGGTTGTAGTGTTTCTTGATCATAATTAAAGGGCTGATTCTAAGCACTGGGCCTTATGCTTGTTTGTATTTGTGTTTTGTCTGTAATGTTAAATTTCTCATTTTAACTATGTGCTGTGGTGGTAATTGTCTTACTGTTGTGGTCCACCACTTGAAGCAATGTAAAGAAAACACTGTAATATTGGCTGTCTAAATGTGTTTATGCCAATTCACCGTACTTGCTTGTGGACCATGTATGACACTAAATACATTTTTCCAGTAAAGCACAATGATTAGGGGAGGGGGCTCACAAAAAGAGAAGCCTAGGGGCCCCTGACCACCTTAATCCGCCCCTGGCCATGGCAGAACATTAATTTTGTTGTCACAGAACCATTTCAGTGTTGATTTTGTGGTGTGTTTTGCATCCTCTTCCCGTGATGTTTTCAACAGTTCCATATTATTTTTTTTTATTATTGCCCTGACAGTGCTCAGTGGTATATTCAATCTTTTGTGGATATTCTTGTAGCCATTACCAGATTTATGAAGGTCTATGACCTCTTTTGAACTGCTAGTTCTATCTTCATGGTGTTAAATGACAATAGGATGTGTGTATTACCAAATGTTTGTACACTAGTGAAAAGGGAAGTAATGTAATGGCTCGATAATGTTCCTTAAGACTTAGATCAGGAGAATTTAAAGGAGAATTCCAGGTGATTTCAAAACATCGCTCTGTAACAAAGGTATGTACACTGACTGATTTGTTCAAATTTGCTGTGTTCACTATAAGGAATCACTGCACATGGCTATTCACTAGTAATGACATTTCAGACATGTTTAGAGGCTCAAAGCACATTTTAAAACTTGTCCCTTAAATGTGTAATGGTTGTATACTGCAGAAGGAGGTAAAAACTGTTTTGGCAATAGAGATTGTTTGAACTATTTTCGCTACTGACAGCACTTCAGATATTCAAACAACAGAGCATGGTTTCGAAATCGCCCGGAATTCTCCTTTAACTTAAATAAGTGGAATTGAATTCCTGGTTTAATATGCCAGATGTTATTTACAATAATCTTTAAGGGTGCCATTGACAGGAAATCCTTGATTTTGAGGACATCGATTTTTTATGTAATCAATAAATGATTTGTTTGGTTCCATTGGACACATTAATAAAGTACAGTATTTCTCACATGTTGGTATTTTGGGTTTTTCTCTATTATTGTTTATATTTTTTCAGTATTGTTTGTGCATTGCCAGTCAGGGCTGCCAGTCATTTAAGAGCCCATTTTATGACTTTTGCTCCTGCACTTGTGTGTCTTTCATCTGCCTGTGTGTTAACCTTTTGAGTTCCCAGTCTCAGTGCTTTTTGCGCGAGCATCCCTGGCCCGGCCATCTCCTGTCCATCATCCCGTGGACCCCAGCAGCACACGTACATGTCGATGAAGTCATTGTTGAACGTCAGAGACGTGGCCTCCATTGAGTCGGTCACCTTGCCGTCCAGCAGACGGATACCTGAACGGGTCAAAGATCATATAGCACAGGGCACAGGTCAAGGTTGACAATGGTGTCCAGAGAAATTAAAACGTAATGTAGAAACTCAAACCCCAAGCTGAGATGACAGATTCAGAACAGCAGCCGACATTACAGCCCTTTCTCATCCAAACACACACACACACACACACACACACACACACACACACACACACACACACACACACACACACACACACACACACACTACTTAGTCTAGATAGGTTTCTCTCACACGCTTTTGTAAACTTTAATTGACAAATTCAGTTGAAGATCACTGCACCCCCAAACTGGCTTGTGAGTGACTTATTGATTGCCGGGCTTTGTGGAACAATTGCAGCATTCCATTGAAGATGGTTCATGTCCCTTTGTCTTCATTACCCAGATTCAAGACATGACTTCATTTAAATAGAACTGCTTCCAAATTCCAGCTTCTTATAGTGTAGATACAGTATTTATGCTATAACACTTGTAGGCCCACAAGTAGTGACCTATAATAGAATAAGGTGCGTTTTATCCAGTATCAGTCCCCAGATGTAATGCTACAAAAGTTTGTGTGCTGGGGGACTAAGGTCATCCTGTCCTTTCTCAGTCCCCACTTATGCCGAAACGGACGCATCGCAAGAGCGAACCACCATAGCGCATGGGTTTTGGGGTGCTGCACTGGGAGTGTGACGAGAGGATGTCAACATTAGGCAAAGCAGTTATTTTTCCTAAAACGTTTTCCATTTCCATTATGAATGTATGGTAGAATGGGGAAGCTGATTGGCCACTCATCATGAGATGTCCAATGAAAATTTGTAGTAAGTTGGGGGATCTATACATCATCAATGTATCCTAGTCATTCTAGTCATCTGGAAAATGGCTTTTTTTAATAAAACCATGGTTTCTGAAATGCATTAAGGCCATAGTTAAAAAAACTGTATTTGTAGTATATTCATGGAACCTTACTTGATTAATTGTAGAACAACTAATTTGAAAGTAGGCTGTATTTCTATCAACAACTTCCAAATTAAATTATTGTGTTTAAATAAAAGCTTCAAATACAATAATGAACATTTTAGCCTGTGCAGTGTGAATTAAAAAATTGTTCTATGTAGTTTTATAATTATTGAGGTTTTTTGGGAACTTATATTAGATTACAAAGTTGTTTAGTGCATCAGCTTGCCTCAGCAACGCTTGTGCTGATGAGAAAAATAGACTTAAAGTGTAAAATGATGCTATGCTAGTGCCCACGTCACTGCAGTTGGTGATGACCTTTCAGATTCCCCACCCGGTAAAGCCAGATGAGGACTGGCCACTCGCTTGAGTCCGGTCCCTGTTTAGGTTTCTACATTCCAACTACTAGGGGTTTTTTCATAGCCACTGTGCATCACTTGTTGTTGCTCTTGGGGGTTTTAGGCCAGGAATCTGTCAACGCACTTTGAGACAACTGCTGTTGTAAAAAGCGCTTGATAAAATACATTTGATTGATTGATTGATTGATTGATTGATTGATTGATTGATTGATTGATGGTTTAAATTGTGTTCTAGAAATCTCCAGATGAAGTGCTAACCAATTTTCTGTTCCTCTGTTTTCAAGGCCTTTTATTAAGGCCATTGCTCTGTTTGTTTTGACATGTGGCTCTCCTCATTTTAACTGGCGCTAATGTTCTATCTTTTTTAAATATCAACTGTTTCCATCTTCATATACGTGTTGTTACGGGATTGTTTGCTATTACCGAGTCTACTGCCTTTCCATTCACTTTAATTTAAATGTATTTGTTATACAATATATTCATAAATATAGTCATTTTGTCAAGCTTATGTTATGCAATCAATACAATAATCAATCAATCAGCTATTATTTCCGTAACCTAGCAGTGTCTCTAATAAGTCTTCTGGGTTTGATTCTAAAACTCTCAGTCTGTTTCTGTGCCAAAAAATTGTTGTTATTTAAGTGTTATTAAAAAAAGATTTTCCTTTAATACTGTACATACTTGTTCATACTTTTATATACATACACACATATCTTACAGGCAAATTTGTACTCACCGCCGACCCTGGCATTGAAGGCAATGCCCACACCACAGTAAGAGTTGTTTGCCTCCATGGCCACTTCTCCTGCACACTTGGTGCCATGTCTGCCAAGGACATGAAACATGATACACACAAACAGCGATATCACCAAACAAATCATGGCTATGACAAAGGAAGGCAAAGAATGAGAGAGAAACGAACGAGTGAGATGAACACAGAGAAGGAAGAGTGGGTTACCCGTTCTCTTCGTCTCGGAGTGGCATAGGGTCATGGGACAGGCCGTGGGAGCCTCGCAAATCAAAACTGGCAAAGGCCTCCTATGGGGCACACACAAAGGTAAAACAACAGGAGACAACAATGGTAAACACACAACAGTAAAACAATGGTAAATACAAAAAAGCATCCTTCAATTACCGTTCACACACTGTAAAAGAAAAATTGGTTAAAAAAACTGTAAAAAGTTCTGGCAACAAATTCCCAGAAGGTTTTCTATTATTTTATGGACATTTACTTCAAGACAATGACAGAAAATACTTTATAAACACAGTAAATGCAGCGGGTAAAATAATTATTGAACACGTCATAATTATTATGAAAATAAAGTTATGTGTATTAATGGGAAATGAAACAGGGAAAAAGTATTGAACACATGAAGAAAGGGAGATGTAAAAAGGCATGGAAAGCCAAAACAACGGCTGAAAACCATCAGTAATTAAAAAGCAATCCAGTGCAAATAAATATCAGCTGGTTCAGTCCCAACTGATGGCCTACAAAAAGGTGTCATTGCCAAGGTTTCACACAAGACACATCTCATGATGGGTAAAAGCAAAGGGCTTTCTCAAGACCTACGCAATCTAATTGTTGCAAAACATAATGATGGCACTGGTTATAGGTGCATTTCTAAGCTTCTGAATGTTCCAGTGAGCACTGTTGGGGCCATAATACGGAAGTGGAAAGACAATCATTACACCATATATTTGCCTCGACCAGGTGCTCCTCCCAAGATTTCTGACAGAGGAGTGAAGAGAATAACCAGAACAGTTGTCCAAGAGCCAAGGACCACTTGTGGAGAGCTTCAAAAAGACCTGCAATTAGCAAGTACTGTTGTCTCAAAGTAAACAGTACGTAATGCACTCCATATGCACCCTCACCATGCAAGACTCCATTGCTGAAAAAAGCAAATTTAAATTTTGCAGCACAACATTTAAGAGCAAAATTGAACTGTTTGGATGCCATAATACACACTATGTTTGGAGGAGTAATGGAACTGCACATCACCCTAAAAACACCATACCAACAGGATGATGAAGATGAAACGAGAGTGGACATGATCCCAAACACACACCCAAGGAAACTCTCAATTGGTTTCAAAGAAAGAAAATAAAGCTGAAAGAATGGCCCAGCCAATCACGTGACTTAAATCCCATTGAAAAACTATGGAAAGAGCTGAAGATCCAGATTCATAGAAGAGGCCCACAGAACCTTCAAGATTTGAAGACTGTTTGACGTCTTAAAGCTGTCATTAGCAACAAAGGCTTCTGTGCAAAGTATTAAATTAATATCAGTAAGAGTGTTCAAGACTTTTTCCCTGTGTCATTTCACATTATTACACATAACTTAATTTCTGAAATTATTTGATTTGGATTGTTTGAATGAATGGATTACTTGGGTTGTTACCAACATCTGGTGACAATTTCATGTCAATAGCACCTTTGGAAATATATTTACTGAGAAAAATGGGGGAGTGTTCAATACTTATTTCACACGCTGTATCTGTTAAGACAGAGCGGATATTACTTTTTACCTGACATCTACTGTGTTTATAAGGACTTTCTGTTATTATCTTGAAGTAAATGTTCGTAAAATAAATATATTTTTCACGGGTATTTTTTACAGTGCATGTTTGATTCAAGCTCCCTGCCACCCTACAGTAGATAACATATTGGCCACTTCATGAACAAGGTGTTTCCTATATACATGGAGTCAATTCAGCAGCCACTCTAGGCCAGATCCACCTAAATTACAGAATGCAAACATTTTTCTTTTTTTCGTCCCAGTCCCCAGTGGGAATCAAACCCACAACCCTGGCGTTACAAGAACCAATCTCAAGGAGCTTTTTTTTCTGTAAAACAGATGTGTGAGCACAACCAAATGTATGCTTGATTCAGTCTCTCCAAGGCTATTCATGTGTGCCAGTTCTGTGCAGTTGTCTTCAATCTGAACACCAGTCCTGCATAGGTTGAGCTGTGGTCGTGCAGGCATGAGCCACTTCACTGAGGGTGGGGGCCCCCGAAGAACACTGGGAACTCATCATAGGAGGTCATTGTAACCATATTTATTCCAAAAAATATTTTTGGGTTGCATAAGCAAAGATGACCACCAATTCCATGACATGATTTGAGAATGGGTTCTTTAATACATTCTAGTCAGTTGGAACTTTCTATTGCTCTATTAATTTCACATTTTATTTAGAGTTAGTTAGTTTGACCTTTTTTTAACCAGGAAAGTTGACTGAGAACACTTTCTCATTTGCAGCAACAGCCTGGGGAGAAGTTGGGTGGGAATGAATGAGCCAATTGAAATCTGTGGATAATTAGGTTGCCATGATGGTGAGGGCCAGATTGGAAATTTGTCCGGGACACCAGGTTTAACACCCCCTACACTTACTGATAGTGCCATGGGATTTTTAGTGACCACAGAGAGTCAGGACACCCGTTTAACGTCCCATCTGAAAGACGGTACCCTACGCAGGGCAGATGTCCCAATCACTGCCCTGGAGCATTGGGAAAGATCTTTAGACCAGAGGGAAGAGTGCCCCCTACTGGCCATCCAACACCACTTCCAGCAGGACTGGTCTCCAATCCAGGGACTAACCAGGCCTGACCCTGCTTATCTTTAGGGCAGAGCATGTGTGGCTGCATACGGTAGATTGGTGGATATACACTATGAATTAGGAAATTATACAGTAGATTGGTGGACATACACTATGAATTAGGAAATTACCCATCAGGACAGATGTCATTTTCTAGCCCTTCAAAACTTGAACAAAAAAGTTTTTACTCACAAAGTTCTTTTTCAGGTCCATGTTGGTATGATCAACACCTTAAAGACACAGAGAAATAACTGTCAGCATTTTGGTGGAAAACAAGATATAACGCCACCTTTATAGAGCTTTAACAGGCGCGCCTTGAAGTTTCACAGATTCACATTTCAATCTGTTTCTGAGTTTCATTCTGTGTTTCTGTCTTCCTTACACTCCATCCAGTCCTTAATTTCAGCCTGTTCTCTCTGTCTCTGTCTCCCTAACCGCTCCCTGTCTTTCTACATGTCTCATTTTCTCTCTCTCCTTGACTTCCAGCTGTGGAACTAGTCTATATGCGCTCTACCCTCGTCTCTCTCTTGGCCCTGCCTCTCCCCTGTGATTCAGCCCCCTGTGGACCCTCTACCTCGCTCATTCCATCTACTCTTTCTTCCTCTCTATCCGCCCATCTCTATCCACCCTCTCCCTCGCTCTTCCTCGCTTGCTCGTTTCCACACCCGTTGCAGGGCCTCCATGGACTCTCTCTCTCAGACAGGCAAATTGAGGCCCCAGGAGGGCCCCTCTACCAGCTCTGCAACAAGCGTGTGCGCATGCTGCCACGCTCGGGACCCGACAAGGCCCCTTTTGTACCACGCAGGCAGTGCGGCCGGGTTGCCATGGCAACCCGCCATTGGCCGCAGCGGTCTGATTGTGCTCGTCTGAGGCAGCTCGGAACCTGGGTGAGTGCGGGCAGAGCGCAGCACGCCTGGCTCCCTCTGCATAACCTCAATCTATTCTCTCATTCCCCCATCACCCTTGCTATTCTGCCTCCTCTCTCTCTCTCTTGCTCTCTCTCTCTCGCTCTCTCTCTGTCTGTCTGGCTCTGTCTTTTCCTGTGAATCATAGCCTCCCAATAAATATCTGCCTCTCCATATCTCTCCATCTTCTGCGTCCACCGACTGAATTCTCCTTCTCTTCCATCGTCTTTCTCCTCCTTCTTCTGTCCCATCCTCTCTTCTCCTCTAGCAGCCCAAACAGCATGCATAATGTGAACTTACTGTAGCTTAGATCGCCCCGACCCAAAAAAAAGACACCAACCAACTCATTGTCATTTACATATGAACAGTAAACGTGTAACACATCTACCTAGTAAGAAAATCCAATCTGTTGTGCGGCAGCTGAATAAATTCTCTGTCCGTGTCCTAAATGACACACGATAAACATTGCACTAATTTAAGCCCACAGAAGTGCACTTCATAGAGGATATGGTGTAATTTAGAAGTTTATCTAGGTTTGTTCTCGGAGGTGTGGGGAATTGTCATTTGGCTGCAGGGAGTGAGGAACTCGCCTTATTAACGAAGCTCATTCTGTTTTCCCACTCAATTAAAAGTGAACGCCGTTTCTCACACTCTCCCCGCTAACTGTGTGACGTGCGAGCGCCGTTTCACCACAGCAGTAGTGTCAATGGGCATTAGCGTCAAGATACAGAGGAAGAGGGGATGCGACGTGGCCACAGATGACAAAACCCCCCTGACTGTGAAGGCTCCCGTCGGCGCCCCCCAGTGACAGTGGTGGCGATGTGGTAATCGTCCTGGTGATAGCCTTGTCCAAATGAGCAGGCCTCTGCCAGCCTAATGAAGATCTCAGTGGAAATTAGTTGAGAAACATTGGTTGGCCTCTGGTATCAGTAGCAAAATATGGAGTGTGTCTTTAAATAGGGAGATTTTTTTATATCTGTACGTGTCTGTTTTTCAATCTGTGTGTAACTGTATCTGCTGGGGCCAAGAATGTCTGCAAGTAATACAAGCATATGTCAAATATTTCAAATCCGTTTTAACACAAATAGCTCGAGTGGTAGAAAATAACGTCTGTCATTCAGCCTGGTTAAGGTTAGGGCTCCGATTTGGGATAGTGGTAAATCAAAACAAATAAAACCTAAAATAGACTAGAGCCTTGCTGCCACATTGTGAAATGGTGGTGGCAGAGCGGAGGCAATCCCCTTCCTCTGATTTGAGCCTTATTGATTCAAAGTTTTTCTGAATTTTTTTAGGTTGAGGGGACAATAGGTCCCACAATGTGGAATTGCAAAAACATCTAATATTGAATAAAAAATGTGGTGATCTTCCTGAAAGGTACAGTATTTGTGCCTCCCTCGTCATATATCAAATACTTCAGATAGATGTATAATCAAAATACAAATGCTTGTCTTGAGCGCACAGCCCACACTCAAAACACCCACATATTTGCCTGCATTTTCGAGTATGTACGAGTCAGATAAAGTCATGTCTCTCTAAGCTGGATGCAACACTGTAGGTGGAGCAGTGAAATGTAAAAACACGATATGAATACAAATGCCTTGAACCGCTGTGACCCGAGCGCACGTTGGTGTGTGTGCACACAGGAATATTTCTATGCGCGCCTGTGAATGTAAGTACATGTGTGTGGTTTTGTTTGTGTGAGTGTACGTATGTGTGGTTGTGTATTCGCACATGGATGTGTGTAAATACGGTCTGTGTATGCACATTTGTGTGTGCATGTATTTGTGCATGCAAGCATTTACAGGCACGCATTTAATGTATTTTCATTTGTGTATGCAAGCAGGCCTTTGAATGTGTGACCACTTGCAATAGTCTCTTTGCGCTCTTTTCATTTTGACCTCAGGGTCAAACCAACACAATCCCGACATAAGGATGCAGCGGTGGCCATTTTGTGGCAAAAATGAGCCGTGCTTAAACAGCGGTAGCAATGAATACACATCACTTCAGTGGCGGCTGAAACACACCTGGGTCTCACTTCCTGCTCTCATTTGACTGATTTTAAAATTGAAAAAAAAAACAGTCTATACTGTCTGTATAACTCCCATTTGCTATTCGTGTATCTGAGTCGATGTGTCTACTTAGGTTACTTGAAAATGTGTTTTACCATCTAGACCTGGCAGGTAGGTTACTGGATGTCTTTAATATAAGGTAACCAAGTACAGTAGGTTACTGGTGCAACCTGTCATCATAAGTTAACCATGTTGTTTACAACGTTTCTTTTACAACCCAATCCGGACACAAAAGATAACCAAGTATCTTTTGGAATCTTTTATAAAACATCCCTGTCAACAGAAGTTCAACCAGGTATGTTTTTGGGTATAACAATCCAGACATGGGAAATATGAGTGTCAATCTGTGCTCTCTGTATCTGGTTCACAGAGTTTATCATTCTCTGTGTCTAAAGCTGTTTCTGTCTCATGTTCTCTGATAATCCCACGCTAATCCTCTCTCCACACGTCTCGGGTGTGTGTGCGTGTGTGTGAGGGCAAGGTGTGACGTCGAGGCGCGGGCGAAGCCGTGTGTTATTGCGGTGGTGGCGCTGGTGGTGAAGTTGAGACTTCCTGCCCCCATGCCTCCCTTTAATTAATCAGAGGCGTCGTTAAGAGTGCCCGGGCGGACATGGAGTCCTGCCCATAATTAGGGAAGCTTTGTTCAGCGCTGGCTGTGTGGGGGCTCTTGAAGGGCTGTGGATGGGGCAAGAGTACGGAGTATAGAATGGCATGTGTGTAATTGTGTGTGAGTGTAGATGCAGGGATCAAGAAGGAAAAAGCATAGTGGACCATTAGTATTCAGGTGGCTCTGTGTGTCCCTAAGGTTTTTTTCTCCACTGCCTGCCCACAGCCCCTGTCTCCCTATGGACACTGGAGGGGGAGGCTAAGGTAGTGAGATGCACCGAGAGTGCCTCGGGGTGGCCCGTCTGGGAGTGGTTGGATTTTATGTGTGTGCTTTTCAATGATTCACTAGCAACTTCTTTCAATGGGTAAGGGTGCCTGCAAGCTGGAGCCTGGTTGCTAGCACGGTAATACGCTCTACTCCAAGTGAACCTGTGCCTGGTCATAACTTGGCCATGCATTGTGACATAAGCGAATGGCTTTGGTGAAAAGTCTTTTCTTTTCACCAAAGGGGAGAAAAAACAAAATAAAAATTAAACATTATTTTCAGGCATCTTCAATATTGTTAATCTCTCTGTGCAGCATTTCAACATTTCACATTTTAGACAGTAGATTTATCAATCACATGGCATAGAGCAACGCTCGCTTGGTCGCCCAGGTCCACACTCAGCATACATGTTTCCTCCTCCACTCACCCTCTCCGTGTGCCCTTGGGGGAATCCCTCCAGCCATGTTTAGCATCAATCCAAACGTCTTATCAATCTACGTAACTTGACAATGTACAGTGCATCTAAAAAGTATTCACAGCGCTTCATTTTTTCCACATTATGTTATGTTACACCCGTATTCTGAAATGGATTATATTGATATTTTCCCTCAAAATTTTATAACAGTACCCCATAATGACAATGTAAAAGAAGTGTGTTTGAAATCTTAGGAAATTTATAAAAAAGCACATAAGTATTCACAGCCTTTGCCATGACACTCAATATTGAGCTACATCCTGTTTCCACTGATCATCCTTGAGATGTTTCCACAACCTGATTGGAGTCCACCTGTGGTAAATTCAGTCTGCCAAAAGGCACTTGAAGGACTCCCAGACCATGAGAAACAAAATGATGAATAAAATGTAATTCTATGATCGGAATGGCAAGCATCATGTCTGGAGGAAACCAGGCACCGCTCATCACCTGGCCAATATCATCACTACAGTGAAGAAGGATGGTGGCATTGGAGCAGGTTTTTCAGCGGCAGGAACTGGAAGACTAGTTAGGACTGAGGGAAAGATGAATGCAGCAATGTACAGAGACACCTTTGCTGAAAACCTGCTCCAGAGCGGTCTCGATCTTAGACTGGGGTGAAGGTTCATCTTCCAACAGGACAACGACGCTAAGCACACAGCAAAGATAACAAAGGAGTGGCAACAGGGGAACTTGAGTGGGCCAGCCAGAGACCAGACTTGAACCCAATTGAACATCTCTGGGGAGATATGAAAATGTCTGTGGACCGACGCTCCCCATCCAAACTGATGGAACTTGAGAGGTCCTGCAAAGAAGAAAGGAAGAAACTGCCCAAAAAAAGGTCTGCCAAGCTTATAGCATCATACTTAAAAAGACTTGAGGCTGTTATTGCTGTCAAAGGTGCTTCAACAAAATATTGAGCAGAGGTTGTGAATACTTATGTGCTTTTTTGTTTTTTATTTTTTAGAAATTTGCTAAGCGTTCAAACACACTTTTCTTTCACATTGCCATTATAGGGTATTGTTTGTAGAATTTTGAGGGAAATAATGAATTTAATCAATTTTGGAATAAGGGTGTAACTTAACAAAATGTGGAAAAAGTGAGATGCTGTCAATACTTTCCAGATGCACTGTAAGCCCATAAGCCCTTGTTTTTGATTGAGTGGACAAATTTTGAACATGAAACTGCCAACAATGAAGATGGCAACGTCAACATACAAGAAATCTTGAAAGTATTTGCTTTACTTGATCTTAACATTTTAGTGATTATCTCACATTTACTATAGCTATTAAATTTTAAACCTTATTAGTGATAATTTGAGCTATGCGTCTTTTAAACAAAGACATTTGTTATATCACATTGTGGAAAATACACAGTTGAATATAAACACGGTTTACAAGTTCAATTTTTATCTCCCATATCCTTACAAAGCTTAGGAGCTTAACATTCTAGTGATTATCTCGGTTTTACTATAGCTATTAAATTTAAAACATGATGAGTGACAACTTGAGCTATGTATCTTCCAAAAAAAGCAATTCTGCTAGTAGAATATAGCTTTTGTTTATGTATTGTGGGGCTGAACTTATGAGCAAAAGACGCTCGTGAAAAGTGTCAGCAATGTCTGTAATATGTCATAATCCTTATAAATGACCAAGATCCTCTATATAAACCGAATCATGCCAGACATATTTGAACCAACTGGACATCTCAGAATTTCTACCAAAATATGTTCTCAGGAAACTATTTTGAAAACATGAATTACGTTATATGCCAACATATTTAGGGTGTTTTTACGTTTCAGCTGCACATTTTGCTATTAGGCTATATTTGTTCTTCTATTATGTTGCACTTGCACATTTTGTTTAGCTCATTCATGTCTCAACATTTCACACATTCCATACATTCCATAGCGTTCAAAATGATATTGCAACATTCACAGTTAAGGTTTGGTGTGACGTTAATAACAGTTAAGGTTAGATATGACGTTACTGAGGTTAACTAACGGTTAACATTACACAAACATTGACAATCACCTCTCTGCATCACGCAAGCAATGTAGAACCAAACACACACAAAGTGTAGGTCTGGATTTGAACTCGAGAACACTGGCATGCAGGTCACGCATACCGTACACCGTCTCTGACCTTCACCCTAGCAAAAACTGCGCTATTTACATGCTACTTTATGATCTTCATATGTTCATATTTAACGTTATTCAAGTGTTAAATGTAGTTCCCTACAAACAAAATTGACCCTCTTATACGTTCATATTTCATATATTTCGGTTTTAAAATAGTTCCCTCAGAACGTATTTCATGTGATTTTGGGCTTATTTGAACAAAAATATTTGTAGTCTGTCTCATGACCTGAATGAAAACGTTATCACTTTCAGTTTTTTTGGGAAATATACGTTTACACATAACGCTATAGATCATAGTGTCATCTACTAGGGGACACGATTAGAAGTGTTTCCAGGACCCTATCTCAATATATGGCTATGTAGTTCTTTTTTAAAGAGAATGTAGAAAAAAAAAACCAGAAAATCATTATGCATTTTATTTATTTCATCTACTGCCATATTCACTGTGTACATTAATGTCTTTCCTTTCAAAAAACATCAACCATATGTATGTACTTGCTGCACATTCAAAGGACCGCACATTTTCCCATCAAGTTTGCCTCGGAAACTTTACTCAATCAATGCTAATAAGTTATTTAGAACCGTGATGTACCACAGACCTTGTAGCTCACACTGCGATATTTCCTGACGTTCATAATGACTATCCAAAAGTTTGAGCTTTTAATGTCAGACATTGTAGAACATATAGCAAATGTGTATTGCAATTGCAAAGGCTATATTTTGTTTGAAACAAAGACACAATTAATAATGAATGTAATGCTTTTATTTAGCTGATTTAATTGCGGTGTAAGATATGATAAGATAAGCCTCATTTAAGAGAAATTTGTCTTGGGGATTCAAGAGAACCGAAAGGCGACACATCACATATAAACACACAATAACATACAGTTAACCTACATAGAAACAATCATACATCATCCAATGCTACAGTGAACATGTAATAAACCTCACATAATATTGCACTCATTTTGATAATGATTGCACATTTCCGTTAAACTCATGCTGTGGTCAATAACTTTTATATTGCACAATGCCCAATTACATGATACCATATCAACCATATCAAATATAACACACACACACATACACATAAATACGCAAACACACATTTATATACACACACATATCCACACACATTTTTTTTTAAATTGTGTTCTATCCTATCCAATATTTCCTATATTACTAAGCAGATTATCTATGCTGTAAAATGCCCCTCGTTGGGGTTACTGCAGTACCTTGGATGATGCGCCTGTGTATCTGTAAAACTTTATTTCCTGTTTGGAGTGTGCATGTTAGAATTGGTTTGTTGCTAATCTAGTAAAAAATTATACTACAATATAATGTATACTGTCGCCCGCAGCCTAAAGTAGCGACCTAACCTGTGAAAGGGATATGGGATAAAGTTACAGAAAAAAAGTTTTTTTATGAAATTGTTTCCTTTGGACAAATGTAGGTAACTCATTATTTAGCTATATTGATACAGTAAATTGCTAAAGAACCCATGATTTTGCAAATCAATGTCAACTTTAAGCCCTGTCCCTGCGCAATTAAGACAAATTCAACCAAAGGTCAGTTAATTCAACACGCTACATGAATCATCAGGCAAGGCTGTATGGCACTCTGATTAGCTCCGCTATCTGAAAACCTGTTTTCCGAACGAGAGTTTACGGATCAACATACTGTGATGGCATTTCATCATCTGCTTTCTTAGTTTGTAATCCCCTGTGTTTTCCTGCTAATGACAACTGTTTTCATCTTCTCTGACATTTTTGACCGTTTTCACAGCACTTCTTTCCATATTTTAAACTGCCTTGGAAATGGGGGTTGTGATATTGTCACAGCCATAACGCCTTGGGTTCCGTTTTCATAAGAACTGCTTTTGTGGGGCGACTTGCGCCAGGGGGGACTCGCCAGGGACGGCTTGGACCCCTTCAAAACTGCTTGCAGTTCTAGTTTATGTTTGTAATTGATTTTGGTTTTCTATTCTACATTACTACAGTATTTGATACACTGTCGATATTGCAGCTTTTCCTACTTACAAAGCATGTAGGGGTCTGTAATATTCATCATATGTACACTTCAACTGTGAGAGACGTAATCTAAAACAAAAATCCAGTATATCACATTGTATGATTTAAAAAAAAAAATTGCATTTTATTGCATGACATATGTATTTGATCACCTACCAACCAGTAAGGATTTCAGCTCTCACAGACTTTTTTTTTTCTTTAAGAAGCCCTCCTGTTCTCCACTCATTACCTGTATTAACTGCACCTGTTTGAACTTGTTACCTGTATTAACAACACCTGTTTAAACACTCAGTCAAACAGACTCTAACCTCTCCACAAAGGCCAAGACCAAAGAGCTGTGTAAGGACATCAGGGATAGAATTGTAGACCTGCACAAGGCTGGGATGGGCTACAGGACAATAGGCAAGCCGCTTGTTGAGAAGGCAACAACCGTTGGCGCAGTTATTAGAAAATGGAAGAAGTTCAAGATGATGGTCAGTCTCCGTCAGTCTGGGGCTCCATGCAAGATCTCACCTTTTGGGGCATCAATGATCATGAGGAAGGTGAGGGATCAGCCCAGAACTACACGGCAGGACCTGGTCAATGACCTGAAGAGAGCTGGGGCCACAGTCTCAATGAAAACCATTAGTAACACACTACACTGTAATGGATTTAAATCCTGCAGCACACGCAAGCCCCCCCTGCTCAAGCCAGCGCATGTCCAGACCCATCTGAAGTTTGCCAATGACCATCTGGATGATCCAGAAGAGGAATGGGAGAAGGTCATGTTCTCTGATGAGACAAAAGTAGAGCTTTATGGTCTAAACTCCACTCGCTGTGTTTGGAGGAAGAAGGAGGATGAGTACAACCCCAAGAACACCATCCCAACCGTGAAGAATGGAGGTGGAAACATCATTATTTGGGGATGCTTTTCTGCAAAGGGGACAGGATGACTGCATCATATTGAGGGGAGGATGGATGGGGCCATGTATCGTAAGACCTTGGCCAACAACCTCCTTCCCTCAGTAAGAGCATTGAAGATGGGTCTTCCAGCATGACAACGACCTGAAACACAGAGCCAGGGCAACTAAGGAGTTGCTCCGTAAGAAGTATCTCAAGGTCCTGGAGTGGCCTAGCCAGTCTCCAGATCTGAACCCAATAGAACATTTTTGGAGGAAGCTGAAAATCCGTATTGACCAGCGACAGCCCCGAAACCTGAAGGATCTGGAGGTCTGTATGGAGGAGTGGGCCAAAATCCCTGCTGCAGTGTGCAAACCTGGTCAAGAACTACAGGAAACGTATGATCTCTGTAATTGCAAACACAGGTTTCCGTACCAAATACTTATGTTATGCAATAAAATTGACATTTATTATTTAAAAATCATACAATGTGACTTTCTAGATTTTTGTTTTGGATTCAATCTTTCACAGTTGAAGTGTACCTATGATGAAAATTACAGACCTCTACATACTTGTTCTCTCCACTGTAGTCGTAGAATGATTCACCAGAACAGATGAACTATAATTTGATATATTGAACAATGTTGCCTTTTATGACAATACATCAAATCTACATCAAATTTGACTAAATCAAGGCAGTTCAATTAATATAAAAAACATTATTAAAATACTAATATTAATAAACATAATTTATATGTTTGTCTCTGCCATAAATATTTTGTCTCTGCCATTACAATTATTCTACATTTTGTTTTCAACAGTGATTTCTCTGCTCAAATTCTGCTCCCTTGAAACACTAATCCACACTCCTTACCTTGCCAATGGCATCGTGAACTGAACTCCCTGGTCATCCTCCTTCCTTAACTCATCAATGGCATCCTGAACTGAACCCCCTGGTAATCCACCCTCCTTAACTCACCCATGGCATCCTCAACTGAACCCCCGGGTCATCCACCTTCCTTAACTCACCCATGGCATCCTGAACTGAACCCCCTGGTCATCCACCTTCCTTAACCCACCCATGGTATCCTGAACTGAACCCCCTGGTCATCTACCTTGCTTAACTCACCCATGGCATCCTGAACTGAACCCCCTTGTCATCCACCCTCCTTAACCCTGCAAAGTCGATTGACGCTCTATCTCACCGTACATGCTAGCAACTAAAGCTTGGTACCGTTGGAAAGGGGAGAATTAGACGCAAATAATGAGTAGTGGCACATCTCTGTGTGTTACTCACAGCCGGAGATATCGCGCCTCAAACCGACGATGGTCTTTCTTTTTGACAAAAAATATCACAGACAGGAAGTAGGAAGTCAAAATGACAAAATAACACATTTTTCAATAACATAGGACATCATCCTGCATAAAACAACCATTTTTGGAGTTGGAATTTAGCTGGGTTTTAAAAACGTATAGAAATCTAGTTAGAAATGAGTATAGCATTTTGATGTTGACTTGT
>JACXGM010005902.1:0-34005 GCA_016801145.1 Umbra pygmaea
GTTAAGGGCATCAAGTTTGGATTGTAGGTTAGAGGGGATATTTAGCATGTCCCAGTTTAAATCACCTAGTAATAGGAACTCAGAGGACAGGTATGGGGTAAGTAGCTGACATAGGGTATCTAAAGCGCAGCTGGGGGCTGAAGGGGGTCTGTAACAGGCAGCAATAGTAAAGGACTTATTTTTGGAGAGGTTAATTTTTAAAACTAGTAGTTCAAACTGTTTGGGCAGAGACTTTGATAGAATTACCGAGCACTGTAGTGTATCCTTACAGAACCTGGCCACTCCCCCTCCTTTGGTGGTTCTATCTTGACAGAAGATATTATAGGTTGGGATGGTTATTTCAGAATTGTTGATAGATTTTATGAGCCAGGTTTCAGAGACGGCTAGGATGTCTGGGTTAGCTGAGTGTGCTAAAGCACTGAATTAGTCTATTTTAGGAAGTAGGCTCCTTATGTTTACATTATATTTTTTGAGAAGATTATTTTTGTTGTCTTGGGATGTCCAGTGCAGAGGACGTGTAGATCATTGCACTAGCTCTGTACACTGTTCTACTGTTGAACGTGCAGCATAGCCTTGTCATCTACACAGCAGTTCATTTGTCAGTAGGCTTTGTCCATGAAGCATACGTAACATAAATAGCATTCCTGATGGTTCTGTTTGGTTTCAAGATCAGGGGGAGTTTTCTGTGGGTTTTATATGAGAAGTACAGCAAATTCATGATATATTTCAATCCCTCTATT
Source organism: Umbra pygmaea (assembly GCA_016801145.1). Lineage (NCBI taxonomy): Eukaryota > Metazoa > Chordata > Actinopteri > Esociformes > Umbridae > Umbra > Umbra pygmaea. The sequence goes on from JACXGM010005902.1 coordinate 741, forward strand.
CCTTTTTTTCTCTGAAAATTATTTCAGGTTAATTACATTATGTAATATTAAGTAACATTAAGTAATATTTGATAATAAAACCATGTATTGAATTATGCAAAATTTTTACAGTAACTTTTGGAAGGAATTCTTTATTTTACCAATGTACGTATGAATTTATAGAGTTGGCTACAAATCTCAAGTACAGCCATTCAGGCAGTCTTATAGTTCTACAAAAATATTTCACAGAGATTACTTTTCCACTAACAGTGGTGTATTTCCTCTTACCCCAGTAATTATTCAAATGAGATGTTAGGAAGCAATACAGACCAAATTGTTTTGAGTTGTGTTTCCATCCACAATCTTGTAAAAATGTGGTGGGATTGAAAGACAATATTACATGTAAAACATCTGGAATGGATTTGTGATATATGCAGCAAAAGTTGATTGCCAGCTGCTCTGTGTCATCCCCCAGAAATTGCCTACTGCGTTGTTGCTTGGTATCGCAAGAGATAAAAATAAATAATATTCACTCGTATGCGATGTCTAATCAACATGAGAGTTAACATGCCATTTATATTTACATCATTTTTGCAGGTACTTTTGTCCATAGCACCTTACTTAGTGAGTGTATATTTTTGCACTGACCTTCATGGGAATAAAACCTACAACCTTGGTGATACAAATGCCATGCTTTTACCGACAGAGCTACACAGGGCTAATCTTTGTATTCCATTCAGGAATCCATACCAATGGTATTTCAATACAGTGGTGCTGCTAAATAAATGGATGCATTTTAATGCATTCAAACATACACTTACTGGCCACTTCATCAGGTACATGTTTTCAACTGCTATTTAATGCAAATAGCTAATTACCAAATCACGTGGCAGCCAGTAAATGCATTTAGGGATGTAGACATGGTCATGCCAATCTGGTGAAGTATAAAACCAAGCATCAGAGAAAATATCCAGTGAGTGGCAGTTCTCTGGGTGAAAATTCCTTGTTGATGGTCAGAGTAGAATGGCCATACTGGTTTGATCTGATAGAGAGGCTATCTACAATAGAAGATTGGAAAAACATTGCTTGGTCTAATGAGTCTCGATTTCTAGGGTCAGAATTAGGTGTAAACAACATGGATGCATGGATTCATCATGCCTTGTATCAACAGTTCAGGCTGGTTGGGGTGGTGTAATGATGTGGGGGATATTTTCCTGGCGAACTTTGGACCCCTTAGTACCAATTCGGCATTGCTTGTATGCCACAGCTTACCTGAGTATTGTTGCTGACCGTGACCATCGCTTTTTGACCACAGTGTACCCTTGACTGAAGAGTAAGAAAATTCTTAACTCAAAGCTGCGCTTAACAGTTAGTTATCAAACATCTCAGTCCTACTTTCATTGAAGTGTAGGACTAAATCTTAAGTGTCAGTCTTAGAGCTGATTCACGACACTTTGCTGTGCCGCAAACGGGATTTTGAATGACGACATAGGCAAGATCCAATCACTGAATAGATGTACTTGTTTAAGAATATTCTCAGATAAATTCACATTCAATGGTGACATTCATAAGAGGAATTGACATTCAACAAACATTTCACAATAAAGAATTTTCAAGAGAATTCATTATGAAATAGACATTTAAAATTAAAGATCAAAAAAGATTTCCAACACGTTTTCCACTATTTCTCAATTAAATATTCCAAACGAGTGTGCTGTTAACTGACCTGCCTATATATAGCCTAGAGTTAATGATGTAATCATAGCCATCATGGATTCCAAAAGATAACCGAACTGGAGAGAATAAAAAACACTGCTTGCTGTAGTTGAATTTCTGAGTGGAGAATATGTAATCTGCGATTCCACTGGCCAATCCCTCTCCACCACACTACGTGTGATACGATGTGCACTGTGAAGGGATATATTATATATTGCCTATATTAGGATCCAGTGTTCTATTAATAAACTATGAAACAATTGTGAATAAATAACTTACAAAAAGGCTACCTGTTGTAGTTCATTTGGGCTTCTGTCAGTGACATATGGAAAGGGGTAAGCAGCCACGAACCAACCGTAAATCTCAGAATTTCTCCCAAATTACGTTCTCAGGAAACTATTTTGAAAACCTGAATTACGTTATATGCCGACATATTAAAGGCCTTTTTACGTTTGAACTGCACGTTTCGTTATTAGGCTATATTTGTACTTAAATTACGTTGCTCCGGTACATTTCGTTTAGCGGATTTATGTGAGAACATTCCACACATTCCATACATTCCATAGCGTTCAAAATTATATTGCAACATTCACAGTTAAGGTTAGATAGGAGGATACTAACGGTTAAGGTTAGGCATGAGGTTACTGAGGGTTAAGGTTAGATATGACGTTACTGAGGTTAAGGTTAGAATTAAGGTTAGGGTTAACATTACAAAAACCGACAATCGCGTGTCTGCATGACGCAAGCAATGTAGAACAAAACACACACAAAGTGTCCGACTGGATTTGAACTCGCGAACACTGGCATGCAAGTCGCAGATTCATACGCCCGTCCATAATCCCCGACCCCCACCCTAGCAAAAACTACGCTATTTACATGCTACGTCATGATCTTCTTATGTTCATATTTAACGTTATTCGAGTGTACAATTTAGTTCCCTACAAACGTAATTGACCCTCTCATACGTTCATATTTGACATATTTGACATATGTTGTTGGGAAGTCATTGAAACGTGTGACAATGTGTTGAGCTGTAAGTGCAATAATTGTTTCCATTACAATCTGGCTTATTGATGGTTGTGATGGGCATATCATCAGCATTGCGTTGCAAACAAAGCATAATCACCACCTTCAATTAATCTGAAAATAAATTGCTGGATAAATGTCACTGGTGAAATGACGTTCCTCACTCAGTCGCTGACGAAGATGATGCCTGCTCTGTCCAAATAATACTGTTTTTAATTAATTAAGCGGCGTCAAACAATTAAAAAAAACATTCTTCCTCTCCTAAAAGATTTGCGCACGTCTCTGTCTACGCCATCACAAGCCCCTACTGGCAACTCTTAACCACTTGAGAGACCTCTCGAGCGGTCTTAAATAGCTGGGAGAGTAAGAGTGATTCTTAGCTTTGAGAAATTTGATAACTTGCTTTTACAGTTAAGTCTGAGAGTAGGAGTACATTTTGTAAATTCACAGCACTTAAGACTAAAATGGCACTTTGAGAAGCTTGATAAATACGGGCCCAGATCTAATGCAAACACATCTTTAAATTACTAATAGTATTATTTGAAGTGAACATTATAAAATACGTAGACCTACACCACAAAACTAGTTGAGGATAAATTATTTAATTTTACTTGTAAGCATCCTCCAATTACGTGTCATCTGACTACCTTTCCAATCATGTGACGCCTACCTGCAAAAGTTGAGCTAGGCGAATAATTTGTCCGCAGATCAGGACCGTCGCTAGTGGGGTGAAAGGTGGTGACAATTATAGGGGCCCCCACTATACAAGGGTCCCCACAAAATCCAGCAGTTATACTATATAGGCCCCTGTTATGTGAATAATTAGAATATTTTTATTAGTTCTATGCCTGAGATTTTAATGAAAACCACAGAAACATGCAATTTGTTTAAAGAAGCTTTCCAATTATCTGCTCCTCTCCCCTCCCTAAAATGGTATAGTCAGATCCGAAGTATAATTATTTAGTTAGTGACAAACATTAGATGGACCCAATGAAGTTGTAAGTCCCACCCCAACACGTGAACAGAACCAATGAGAGTTGAGGCGGCAGCTGACGTGAACGATGAACTTGGTGGAAGAGCAGGAGACCGACTGACTGAAAATGTCAGGGAAAAGAAAATATAGATCAGGGTCCCAAAAACGCAATGAAAAGAAGGAAGTCTATCAAGACATTCTTTAAGACAGGTTAGTGTATTGTTATTTCTTTCGCTGACCAATTTACCTACAAGGGAATAGGAAAAATACTGTCTACAATTTTCAATACCAGCGTGCAGCACCATCGATCGGATTATTACACGGTCAAAATCCCGTCTTTTTTATGCTATTGTGAATAGAGTTGGTTTGTAAAACACATTTAACATGAGTCAGACTGGTGGGGAAACTATTATATTGTTGGTCCTTTTTTAAATTGATTTTTACTGTTTAACAATTCTTTTTGTTTGTTTTTATTACAAACAGTCGTATGCAAAAGTTTAGGCACCCCTGGCCGTGACAATTCCCATGATTTTCATTCATGAATAATTGTTTTTTTGGATTGGAACAGCAATTTCATTTTCATCTATCAAATAACTGAAGGACACAGTAATATTTTGGTAGTGACATATGATTGTAAACATTTAACTTTTAAAATTAAGGGTTTACAACATCACCATGTTCTGTTACATGTAAATAGACTGAAAACATTTGAAAGTGTTATGCTATAAGACCTAAACTTATTATAATATCCTGCAGCTACAGATGTGGCATCGTCTGACTCACAACCCCATTCCAAAGATGACATGGAGCTGGAGGGTCAGTGTGGAAGATACTCATTGGGTATATTCATTTATCAGGATTCACCTTATTATTTGTATTTCGTTTTTAAAAGTCACATCTGTTTTAACCGAACTGAATTGCAAAGTGTTGGTTTGTTTTGAAACTACTAGAGTCATGATATTTATTGTTTACAGAGCCAGCTTCTTCAAACCAGCAAATGCTTGAAAGTATCTCAGTTAGTGAAGGTCAAAGTGAAGAAGCTGAAAGTAGCACCAGTCAGGACACAGTCACAGACAGCCCAAACCCAGCAAGTGCAGGGAGAAATGAAGGCGAGAGTGAAGGAGATTATTTGACAACTGATCCAGGATTATGGCCAGAGAGGATCACAGATCGTGAACGTGAGGTGATCGTTAGAAAGCTAGCCACTGCCAGTCAGATGGACCTGAAAACTATTATGCCCAAGGATTCAGAAGGAAAGACATTTCCAAAGTATCTCCAGTTTAGTAAATCAGCCAATGGGCGAGACAAACAGAAGAGAGACTGGTTGACGTATAGTCCAAGCATGGATTCCTTATATTGTGTCCCATGCATGCTCTTTTCACAGGATGACTTAAGAAAGTCATCAACCAGTGTGCTTAACACTAAAGAAGGGTACAAAACAGCAGATCTAAGATGGCGGAGACTGTACAATAAATTCCCTGACCATGAAGCAAGGAAGGCCCACAAACCATGCTACCTCAAGTCGAAAAATCTGAAATATTCTTTGATAGAAGCAAAAGGAATAGATGGCAGTTTGCAAAAACAAATACAGCTGGAACAAAGCAATCCTTGAAAGAATATTAGATGTCACACTTTTTTTGGCATCAAGAAACTTACCATTCAGAGGCACCACAGATAATTTAGGGGACGTTCACAATGGTAACTTCCTTGGTACATTAGAGCTGTTGGCTCATTATGATGCTCTGCTCAGTGATCATTTGCAAAAAGTGTCAGAGAGGAAGACAGGTCCAAGAATGACACATTACCTTAGCCCAGAATCACAAAATGAATTCATTGAGATCTGTGGAGAAAAGGTCTTGAAAGAAATATTGAAGGAAAGGGATCATGCAATTTATTATTTTGTGATATGTGATGCAAATCCTGACATTTCTCATATAGAGCAGAATGTGATTCTGTTAAGATATGTAGCAGAGAAAGAGAATGATCAGTGACAAATAATTGAACGTTTTTTACAGTTCAAGGCATTCAATGGTAAGACTGGCCTGCAAATATCAAAAATGATATTAAAGACTTTGGAGGAGCATTGCGTTGATATTTCAGATTGTAGGGGACAAGGATTTGACAATGGGGCAAATATGTCCGGCAAAGTGAAAGGGGTTCAGGCTGAAATAAAGAAAATAAACCCTCTTGCCACATATTCACCCTGTGCCTCACACTCTCTGAATCTTGTTGGTGTACAAGCAGCAGAGTCATGTCCTGAGGTATCCACATTTTTTGGCTGTTTGAACCGCTTGTACAATCTCTTTAGTGCAAGTCCAGAGCGGTGGGCAATCCTTAAAAGGCTGCTCCCTTCAACGCTTGTCAGAGACCAGGTGGAGTGCACGCATAGCTGCAGTTAAACCTGTTGCAAACAACTTGTCATCAATTACAAAAGCTCTGGACACAGTCCTTGCTAAGTGCAGTTTAACAAATGAAGCTAGGTCACAGGCCAGTCGTCTAAAACAGTACTTCATGTCCTTCAAAGCCATACTTCTTCTCACTGTATGGAGGAAAATCCTGCAGTCCATTGAAGAAAGAAACCTAATTCTGCAATCAGGGAAAATTTCAATGGAAGTTGAAATAGACAACATACAGGCACTGAAAGAAGAGATGGAAGTTTTGCATAACTCATAGGATAATCTGTTTGCAGAAGCCTCCCTCATTGCAGAAGCTATGGATGTTCCCAGGGGGTTTCCAGTCAGACACAAGCGACGGAGAAAGCGGTTTGCAGATGAGAGTCATATTTCAGAGGATGCCAACCAAGAAGAGACAGAAGAAATTTGTTTTCGGAAAAATGTTTTCCTTGTGGCATTGAATAACATAATCTCTGCGTTGGATACCCGATTCCAAACCACTGCAAAGCTATATGAAGAGTTTTTTGCAATCTTAAAATTAAAAGACTTACAAGAAGATCAGATTCACCCAGCTTGCCACTCATTAGTGAGCAAATATACAGAAGATCTTACAACAGCAGGCTTTGAAAATGAAGTGAGGCATCTTACATCTGTGTATAATGCCACATTTGCACAGAAAGCCATTCAATTTATTTTGTAAATGTAAGAGAACTTGATTGAAGAAGGATTTTCGACATGCCTGAATCATCTCCACAATGGAGGTTAGTTCCGTTTGTCTTTCAACAGTATTTTGTTACATTGACAACATAAGTGTTATAGCTTTGGTTGTTCATTTATTTTACTTAGGTATATTGTTAATAATTAGCATAGTTAATATTGTACTTTGGTCAGTTTATACAGGTTTTTTAAATGTTATTTACTAAAAATATAACTTCTTTCTCTCACCCCCCCAAAAAAAGAATTGAGGTTTGTATCGAACCGTGGGTCAAAAATCGTGATACGAACCGAATCGTGAGTTTGGTATGTCATTACAGCCCTAATTCAGGCAAAGCTTTGTTAACTGTATGTTGCTTTGCAGTGCTGTCAGTGACCTCTAAATTGGTATAGAATATTTGTGGAGGGGGTATGCCTAGGCTACATGACAACTGGACAACTGCAATTTAATGTAAGTTTAAAATTTCTGATAATTTCTGAGTAGGCCTATGTGTTCTGTACCCTTGCTATGTACTTTCAGTAATGTGCCAATATGCTGTCTTATAGAAATGCCTGGAGCTGAACCCCCACTGAGCCTCACTGCTGAGGATGAGCCTCTGTCAACCGACCCTGCTAACTGGCCCTCACATCTGACTGACAGAATTCGGACTGAGCTGGTTCGCAGAGGACCAAGTGGGAGGGGGGGGGGCTGGAAGGGAGTCTCGCCCAGGGTGTAATTCAATGTAGAACTGCCACTGCCTTTATATTAGAGGAAGAGCTAGAGGATGATGGGGGATTGTCAGCGATTTCCCTGGTGAAAGCCACTGAGGTAGTCATCCAACTCCACAGTGGCAAAGCCCCGGGGATTGATGAGATCTGTCCAGAAATGCTGAAAGCTCTGGGTGTGGACGGGCTGTCTTGGATGACACGCCTCTTCAACATTGAGTAGAAGTCTGGGACAGTGCCAAAGGAGTGGCAGATCAGGGTGGTTGTTCCCCTGTTCAAAAAGTGGGACCAGAGGGTGTGTACCAAAGCGAGAGGTGCATCCGGGTTCTCAGTAGTAAGTCAGACTGGTTTTAGTTGAGGGTTGGCCTCCGCCAGGGCTGCGCTTTGTCACCAATTCTGTTTGTTGTATTTATGGAGAGATCATCGAGGCATAGTCGGGGTGGGGATGGATTGCAGTTTGGTGGTTGGGGGTTCTTATCGCTACTTTTTGCAGATGATGTGGTCCTGATGGCATCATCGGCCTGTGGCCTTCAGCACTCACTGGATCGGTTCACAGCCGAGTGTGAAACGGCTGGAATGAGGATCAGCACCTCTAAATCTGAGGCCATGGTTCTCAGCAGGAAACCGATTGAGTGCCTACTCCAGGTAGGGAATGAGTCCTTACCCCAAGTGAAGGAGTTCAAATACCTTGGGGTCTTGTTAGCGAGTGAGGGGACAATGGAACGGGAGATTGGTCAGAGAATTGGTGCAGTGGGGGCAGTATTACACTCAATTTATCGCACCATTGTGACAAAAAGAGAGCTGAGTCAGAAGACAAAGCTCTCAATCTACCGGTCAGTTTTTGTTTCTAACCTCACCTATGGTCATGATGGCTGGGCCATGAACAAAAAAATGAGCTCCAGGGTACAAGCGGCCAAAATAGGATTCCTTAGGGATAGCGTGAAAAGCTCAGTCATCTATGAGGAGCTCGGAGTTGAGCCGCTGCTCTTTTGCGTTGAAAGGAGCCAGTTGATGTGCTTCTGGCATCTGTGAAGGATGCCGCCTGGGAGCCTCAACAAACACTGTTTGTTTTTCTGTTAACAAATCCAAAGAAAATGTGGCATACTTTTTTTGTACTGTTATTGTTTGAAATTTAAATGCCTATAATATCAGTTTTTGCATGACATATTGTGATTCATCGAATGGTGTGACACTATATAATTTGGTACCTTCATAGTTGTGACTATAAAAAGGCTTGGTTAGCGATAAATCATACAAATCTAAATTTAACATGAAGAATAGTTTTAGCAACAGACAATGGAATTGGATATTCTTTGTGTTTAGGATGTGTGGACATCTTTATAGATGCTGTGATGTCTCGTACCAGCCCAATGCCTAATGACTTATTATCTAATGTGTGTACAGGTAGTGTTAGAGAAAAAATTTAGGTATGCATAATTGCACAGCTAGCTTCCTATCCATAATGTTGCTAGCTACATCAGAATCTACCAAAAACATGTGATAATCAGGGAATGTAACCGTAATTTGCATATGTGGAGCTATTAAGGAGGAGGATAGGCCTACCTTGGGTTTTATATGAGTGACTGAGCCTCTTGCCTCCAGTCCAGCGAGGTGCAGGTGACAAAAAATTGCATTGTGCCCCCTCCTGCCACAGAAGGAGCACCATTCCGTCCACCTCACCCTGTCAGGGTACTAAACCCCTGCTGTCCCCAGTTCCAAGGGGACCACTACCTCAGGAATTGAAGCGGGACCTCTCTTGGACCAACCCCGTGTCTGCAGGAGGTTGTCGCGCCAAATAGCCAGATTCACAAGCTGATAAAATAATAGGTGTGTCCCAACAGGCCAGCTTGCATCTGACATCCTCCTGCCGGAAGTGATCGATTAGAGCCTGCTCGTTCCAACCAGATCACGCTGCCAGGGTATGGAATATAAGGCCATATTCCTGCACATTCCAGGGTCACCACCATCTGATGCAGCATGCCTCCATGAGTGTTTACTGCATAACTCTGGGTAGGTTCCGTGTGTGTGGTATGCTGAATAATACTGTATAATTATTATCAGTTTCTTCTTCCTAAAAATATTCCTGTGATATGTTGCATAATTATCACTATGCATTTTCTTATGTATTTCTGTAAATTTCAGGCTGGAAGGGATTAACCTCTTAAGCCTCGCCCCCTAATTGTCAAATTCTGCCTAAAAAAACATACCCAAAGTTAAACTCTTGTTACACTGGACCTGAGGCAAGTACAAACATATCGTTGATATTTTTTTAAAGAAAATCTTTCCAAATTTTTGGATATGTAAAATTCATTTCAAACAAATATACACAGTGAATATGGCACAGGATGAAATAAAGAAAATGCATAATTATTTTCTGTTTTTATTTTTCTACATCCTCTTTGAAAGACCCCTACAATGCTATGTATTAAGATAGGATACTGGATCCAATTCAAATCATGTTGTTAAGGGGCTGGCCACATTAGTCTAACATTTTGTAGTGATTGAGTAAACAGCCAATGAGCTATGGCTTTGTTTGTGAAACTATATGTTTAGAGAAAATGCACCGTCATGACGTTTACATCCGGGTCCTGAGACGAACAAAACATTTCTTTGCTAAATTATCTCTGTCAGTCTTCGGTTAAAATTGTTAATCTTGCACATTTTTAAGATCTCTGTTCCATAAGGATGACGTATATGTCGAAATTGCTAAGCTTTTGGACACTTTTCACATCTGTCTTTTGTTCAGAAGTGCAGGGAAAATATACTCGTTTTTTCATTTATTTATGAGTAGATTTAAAAGTCCGGGAAGAAAATGCAATTTTTACATTCAAGATGGATTTTACCTGGGAAAACTATGCTTTAAGTCATTACTGGGACCCTTTGATGACCAAAAAGAAGGATTTTATGACCGTAAGTAAAATATTTTCTACTAAAAGCTTAACTTAAGTGACGTCTGCTAACCTGTATTTCCTAAGTAAAATGTAATTGTTTTCAAGACGCGTACCTGACATTAAGTACTCTAACGTTGTGAATTTTATAGCTCCACCAAGATATTTGCTAGAATCCCAAGATTCTAAGCTTTAAGAACATATAAGACTTTTATATATATCCTAAAAAATGAGCGTGGAAGTTGTGTTTCTAGTTGGCATTTCGTTTTACTGTTTGCCGAATATGTAGTTTGAATTAGTCGCCATAACGTTGTGAGTTTTACACCTAGACTAAAACCGAGATTTCTGCTAGAACCCCAACATTCTAAGCTTTAAGGAGATATAAGATTTGTATATTTAACCTAAAAAATGAGGGTGCTAGCCGTGTTTTCCTTTTGCCATTCGATTTACGTTTAAGTACAAAAACGGCTAGTTGAGTAAACAAGCTAACAGCTTTTGGTACTGGCTGTTTACGTCACATTATGACTAATAGTTATCTCGTTTTCATAGCTATTTTAAATATTTGCTAGAACCCCAACATTCTATGCTTTAAGGACATATGAGACATGTATTTAAAACTTAAATATAGCATTCGTGAGCTTTGAGTTTATTCCTTAATGTATTTACTATGAAGTGAAAACAAAAACATTTTTTTTTCAAGACGCGTAGCTGACAATAAGTAGTCGTAACGTTGTGAATTTTATAGCTACACTAAAACCGAGATATTTGCTAGAATCCCAAGATTCTAAGCTTTAAGGACATATAAGACATGTGTATATATAACCCAATAAATGACGGTGTTAGCCTTGTTTCTAGTTTGACATTCCATTTAATTTGAGGCACATGTGTACAAGGCACATAGCTTACATTATGAGGGGAAATTATTATTTTTGTTATAGCTACTGTAGAATGTTTTTTTGCTACATTTGCTACATTCCTGAGTGTCTAAGCTTTCTGTAGATATATAACATGTATATATAACCTAAAAAATAGGACTTGGGAACTGTGATTGTTTGGACTTGTGAACCAGTGATATTTTTTTAAGACTACCGGCGCCGGTATGGTGCTTAATTAGCAGTAGTTAATTGCAGATTCATTTATATAATTATTTATATAATTATTTTCATTGTTTTGGTCAAAATGCTTGTTATATATATGTTGGGTTCCATAATAGGCGTTATTGCTTTAAATGCACACCAGCAGGGGGAGATCCATGTGTTGGAGAGGGAGTTATAGCACTACACAATTTAGAATGGCCTTGTCTGAAGTGTGGGCTACTTATAATTCTGCTTTATTAATGTTTTGTTTTAATGTATAAAAAATGTGCCAAGTGCCATTGGTTGACATTTCAGTATTTGACCATTGATTAAATGATTATTTTGCTTTATATTACATTGTTTGGATGTTGCATTTCTGGGCCTTTAACAGTGGTAACTCTTTAAAAAAAATTGGTGGCTCAGTAAAATAACATTCAGATATGTGTTTCTTTACAATATAAGCAGTCTATGGTATACACTTATTCAAACTGCTTGTTCTATGGCATATATATATTACCAAGATTGGCAGAAGTTAGTGTTTAAAACTTGGCTTTGTGGCCATGTGCTTGGGAATGTCCAGAAATTAAGCATTAGGTATTGGAATAGTTTTCTTTCATGATGGTAAAGACTTTAGATACTTCTGGAAGGAACAATGTGGTCAGACAGTTTACCAGAAAACCCAAAATGTTTGTTAGATATGAATAATGATTTGATTGCTCATGTAGCGCAATCAGATATTGTTATTACATTTTTTTATTATTATAAATCTTATTACTCTATTTTTTGGCATCTTATCAGCACCCACCGTTTTCAGGATATCGAGTCCATTCCAGCTGCACATGTTTAGCGTAATCAGATATTGTTATTTGTTATTGCTGCACAATGGAATATTGTTCTTAAATGTTTTCTTCAGTTTTTTGGCATCTGCAGTTTTCATGATATCAATTCCATTCCAGCTACAGCATATGTGTCCTACCACAGAGCAGTTCGTTATGGATTTGTAATTGATTGGTCATCTATTGTTTTGTATTGCAGTGTAAAAGCGATATATTTTGCCATTCACAATGACTTAAAGACAGATTTACAGCTCTAGCATGTAATTTAATAATAATTTGACAAGTAGGTGGCTGACCATACTAGGATTTGGCCTAGAGGAACAGCAACAAACAAGATAGTGGCACGCATGCACACGGATGAATGAGACCGGGTGTTTGCTTTTACTTTAGGAATGCATTTCTAAAATCTTAATCCTGTCATATTTCACTGTAGCAGTTCCCAAAATGGGATTCTGAACACATTTGAGTTGAGAAATATCTATCCCATTGCTAAATCTACAATTTTTCAATGAAATTAATAAGATACCTTTTCCCATTCAGAATGAGTGGGCAATGGGTTTACCCCTTTTCCTGGCATCTAGAGGAACAGCAACAACAACATGGAACAATATGGCGGTGCAAATACAAACAATAATATGAATGACAAGTTGACATATTTCACTGTTGCAGTTCCCAAAATCAAGTATTTGAACAAGTATTTGATACACTGCCGATTTTGCAGGTTTTCCTACTTACAAAGCATGTACAGGTCTGTAATTTTCATCATAGGTACACTTGAACTGTGAGAGACAGAAAACAAAAATCCAGAAAATCACATTGTATGATTTTTAAATAATGAATTTGCATTTTATTGCATGACATAAGTATTTGATACTACAAAAAACAATACCTCAATATTTGGTACAGAAACCTATGTTTACAATTACAGAGATCGTACATTACTTGTAGATCTTGACCAGGTTTGTACACACTGCAGCAGAGATTTTGGCCCACTCCTCCATACAGACCTTCTCGAGATCCTTTAGGTTTCAGGGCTGTCACTGGGCAATACGGACTTTCAGCTCCCTCCAAAGATCTTCTATTGGGTTCAGGTCTGGAGACTGGCTAGGCCACTCCAGGATCTTGAGATGCTTCTTACGGAGCCACTCCACGATGCAGAAAACACAGACGGAATCTTGCGGAATTTGCATATTTTTCTGTGCTGGTATTCCAAACCTAGGTGTTCACATAACTCATGATAGTGAATTGTGGTCACAAACATAACCAGAGACTTTTGAATCCTGCTAAAATAGCCTATAGTATGGCCCTATGTTTCCGCAATGCGGAGAACATGGACAGAATTGCAGAATCCAGACATTTTTTTTTCCTGTTCTTAGCTGACAGGAGATGCACCCGGTGTGGTCTTCTGCTGCTGTAGCCCATCTGCTTCAAGGTTCAACATGTTTTGTTTTCAGAGATGCTCTTCTACATACCTTGGTTGTACTGATTGGTTATTTAGGATGGGGGGGACATGTCCTCCGCAATGTTAGAGGTATCAATGTGGTCAACCCCAATAATAAGAACAATTTGCAAAAGATATATGGTATGTCCCCCCCAAAATCAAACTCAATCATACGCCCTTGATTGAAACAGCAACACCACTTTTTTTGCAGAGAAGCTTGTGTTTGATGAAGTTGCTTACATCTTTTTCTTTGCATCCCAACCAATTCTCCTGGCAGCTGTGGATTACATCTACATTTGTCTACCTAACAGTGGCTTGGTATCAACAGAACCCCTAATCTCTTTTTGAACAGTACTGATTGTTTTTGCTAATCTTTTTAGGAACCTTTTCCTGCATTATGAAGTTCAAATACTGTAAATTTTCTCGCAGGTCTTTGTTTTTATCCAGCAAAGTCAGTGCAGCACTGTTTGAAATGTGCACCGGTCTCTCAAGAACTAAAAACGAATTGACTATTGACACTAATTACAATTAAACAACTCACAAGTGGGGAAACGTATAGCCTTAATAGCCATTTAAACTGGTGTGTGTTATTATCAGGCCAATCAATCAAGAGTGTGTAAACGTTTAATCAGGGCCACTTGGGTGATTTAAGTTATCATTATGATTTATAATCGGCACACAAAATAATGTTATAATAAATAGCACATAAAATAATGTTATAATAAATGGCTTCAAATGAACACTATCAATAAATAAATACTTTCTACATGATCAGCTAATATTTCAGAAATTCTGCCAGGGGTATGTCAATTTATTAGCACAACTGTATAAGCAGGAAAAATGCATCTGTAATGAACAGAAAATCGCTTTGTTTTAAATAATGATTTCCTTAAGTAGTTTCATCTTATATTTTTGTCTATGTGCTCTTTGACTGCTGAACTTTGTGTCACTTTGTAAATATGAAGGAGTAACAAGAGCTGATGCTAGGAGCATTCATGACACAATGTATTGGCAGTTACATAGGTTTGACAGAACTTTAACCAAATGTTTCCCAGATGGTCAAATGTTCAAAGCCAGCGCATGGCAAAATTTGTTTAGTTTTTTCCAATTCCAGTGCAATTTTATGTAGACTGTAACGTTGATTGAGTTAAGAGGAGTCAGATGCAGGTGATGGTGATGGTTCGAGGCTGTCTTTACTAAATGAAAGTATGCCTCTTCAATACAACCAACTGGCAAAATACCTGGGCAATAACAACCCTAACTACAACAAACACCCTAATGAGAGAACAAGACACAGGTACACTGTGCAGTGTCAGAAAGCCAGTGACATTAACCTCTGGGGTCTCCGCACGCCAGCAGGGGAAACCCCAGGATTGGGATATGTGACAGTAACGACTCACAGTTACAGAGGTGCGGCGCCCCCAACCCTGGCGACGACCCTGAGGACGCAGCTCTGGGTGGTCCTGCAGGTGCAGATTAAACTCCAGCAGCATGTTGGGGTACTGAATTTCCTGAGCCAGGACCCCATACCCTTCCTTATAGGAATATAGGACAGTGTGAAGTTGAACCTGGCAAGGAACAGGGACCAATTCACCTGGTGTGGGTTCAGTCTCCTCACCGCCCAGATGTACTCCAGGTTAGGGTGGTCATACCAAATAAGAAATGGGTGTTTAGCCCACTCGAGCCATGCCATAAGTGCCTTGAAGACAGCCAACAGCTCACAATCGCCAATATCATAGTTATGTTCGAGGGTGTCAAGCGTACCTGACTGTTGCAACTGCACCGCCCCAACCCCAGTCTTAGCAGCATCCACCTCCACCATGAACTGCAATGGCGGATCAGGATGGGCCAACACAGGAGCTGAGGAGAACAGGGTCTTCAGACCTGGTATTTGTAGTGGCCAGTCGTAATGCAAATCACTGTCTTATGCACGTCACCCTCTCGGGTACGCACAAGATTGCAGGCACTCCAGAGATCCGATTTCATAAAGAAGCATGTGCCATGCATAGTCTCTACTACAGAGGAAAGGAGGTGGAGTGGTTATGGGAAACTTATTGTGATCGGGTTTAATGAGCGATAAACTATCCATGGAGATAAACCTACAATATGTCTTTTTTCTTTATGAAGAAGAAACTCGAGGATGCAGGTGAAGAGGAGTGGCATATTTAACCCTGACACAGTGATTACGAGACGTACATTTCATAGCCTCCGTCTCATCATACGACAGGGGATACGTGACTTCTGGGCCGTATGGAACCTGGTAAGAGTTCTATGGCACAATCCCAGGGCTGATAAGGTGGTAATTTGGATGCCTTTGATTTGGAAATGACATGTGACAGGTTCTAATATTCAAAAGCATTGGGAGTGTCGAGGCAATCTCTAGACTTTCCACCATGGTGGCACTCAGCGAAACTAGAAAACACCTACCCAGACACTCATATGACCACCCATCTAAGAAAATATGAGACCAAGAAACAAAGGGGTTATCTATAGACAGCCAGGGAAGCCCTAACACAATGGGAACAGCTAGGGAATATATTACATAATATGTACTCTGTTCTGTGTGGGTGTGTTGTATAGTCATGGTGTTAGGAACGGTGGCCTCACGCACAAGCCCTGACCCAAAAACCTGGCTATCCAGTGGACAGTTAAGGGTCACTGCAAGGGGATGAGAGGTATGTGTAACGCTAGGATCTTATCAATAAATTGCCTGCTGCCCTCGAGTCTATGAGTTGGAAAAACTAGGGAAAGACACAGGTATGAGCATTTAGGAGCTAGGCTGTGGGGACATGGTCTGTACCTGGGATGGTGCACAATCGCCTGTGCTGCCGTTCCCTGGTACCAAGAGACAAAGGTTTCCCGGATCCCTGTTTTACCCAACTCCATGGGTGCTGGCTCTGATGCCGGCGCAGACAGAATATGCACATCACTCCCGGTGCGTATTCTCGCCTGCAGGAGCCTGTCCACCCGGATCACCATGTCCACCATGAAAACCAAGCATGGTGTCATGGCAGGCCAGCTCCTGGCATACCTCCTCACGCAAGCTGCACCAGAAATTATCGATGTGTGCAGTTTCATTCCACTCCAATCCGGCGGCCAGGGTTTCCAAGACAACCCTGCCTCTCTGCCCTCTGTTGTGTGGTCGAAGACAGAGTTTTAGATATGCATAGTCCTCCACGGCAGGGTTGCCATTTCGCCAGACAGTGTCCGCCCACTCCAGTGCACATCCAGTCAGGAATGAGATGAGGGCCGTGTCGAATCCCCTCACCGCTGGGTCTGTGATGGTGAAGTAAAGCCCCAGCTGAAAGAGAAATCTCAGACAATGGGACGATGGGCCATCATAAACCCCAGACAGGAAAAGGTGATTGGAGATGAAGGAGTGCACAGCAACCATGCTCACTGAATGCTCCTTGAATGCTCCTCCTAGACAGTCCATCATATGGACGACTGTCTACAGTGGAGCAGAGATTGCCCAGCATGTCCCAGTGCTCTTTGATTTGGTCCATCATGTTGGCCAGCTCGACTCCTCCTGCTGACTCCATCAATTCAGGTGGGTTATTCTGTAACATTAATTGAGTGGAGAGGAGTCAGATGCAGATGGTGGTACAAAGCTGTCTTTATTAAATGAAAGTATACCTCGTCAATACAGCCAACTGTCAAAATATGTGGGCATTAGTAATGCCAAAATCACGGACAGATAAACAATAACCCACATGTGTAAATACAACAAACACACTATATAAACCCTAATGAGAGAACAAGACACAGGTGCAAATTAATTAAGGGCGTAGACATGGACAGCAGTGTCAGAAAGCCAGTCTCTGCACGCCATCAGGGGGAGCCTCAGGATTAAGAGATGTGATGTAGACAGGCGATTTGTGAATGTCTGGTTTTGTAATGTTAACCCCAACTTTAACCTCAGTAATGGGATTACTAGACTGATTACAGTTTTGCCCAATTGTTAACACACAAAAGGCAAAATTTGGCTAATCGTATCGAAACCCAACACACAAGAATTCTTGACACAACACTTGGAGATTAACATCTAATTGCCATGTCAAAAAGACATTCTGCAATCAAAACTGAACACTCTAACTTCAAAAGGCCCTCTTCAGATCGATAGGGAACACGCATGCACATGAACAATAAACAGTCAAACAGACACAACACACTGGTCAACTTTACTGAAGACACATTTGTCATTTGTAGTTTTTAAACCGTTTGTATTCCCGCAACCAAGCCTCAGTGATACATTGCACAGGTAGCACAACAACTCCCATTACAAGTCAGGGATCACTCCGTTGATTGGGGTCGGGCTACATCACCTCGTCCACATCACAGGCAATGTTCTTCCTTGCCAGGCAACGGGGAAAATATCGCCGGGCATGGCGTATCCACCCATAGATCGACCCCACCTCGATGTCTCTGCATGCCTCCTCCATTGCTCTCAGGAGCGGCACACGTACATGTGGTAGGCAGTCATAGACCTTCCACCGCCATGCCGAAAATAATTCCTCTATCAGGGTGAAGGAACGGGGAATAAGGGGGCAGGTAAAGCACCATGAAATGGTTGTGGTTGGCGAACCAGTCCCGGACCAGAGCAGCCCGGTGGAAACTGACATTATCCAAGATGACAATGAACATGGGCAGCCCTTGTTGGTCCTATGTGACAATGGCATGTAGTGCATGCAGAAATGTCAATGTGTGTGCAGTGTTGTAGGGACCCAGGTTGGCATGGTGATGGAGGACCCCTGACCACTAATGGCGGCACACATGGTGATGTTGCCCCCGCACTGCCCGGTGACGTTCTCGATGGCCCTTTGGCCAATGATGTTTCAGTCCCGATGTCTGGTTTATACCAAAGTCTCTTCCTCTATCTCCTCTCCCTCTTCCCCTTCTCTTCCTTGTTCTCCTCTCACTCTTCCCATCTCTTCCTCATCTTCTCCTTCCCCTTGGTCCTTCAGCCTCCATATTCACGATTGTCTCACGACAGGTGCTCATACCTGAGTTATGTATAGTGACTGATTGGTGTTCAGTTACAGGTTAAGTGTTTTACTATGTGTACTGGGGTGTTGCTAATGTCGTGTGTGTTTTAACTATTGAATGAACGTGCTGACTGCACAGTATTTCATCATTAGCCAATGTGTGTAGTGTTTTGCACCATGTGTTACAGAATTGTTTACGGTGTCATGCCAACAATGTGTTTATTCGTTTGGTGCCTGTGTGTACGACATGCACGCAAACAGTACGATTTCGACGCTTTGGTCTCGGCATTGACTTTTAGTGTTTTAGCAATCGGGAAAAACTGTAAAACCAATACAGTAGTAAAATGTGAAGGTGCAATGTAATTGAAATGGAGATATGTTGACAAAGCGAAATTTGTGTTTTCTAATATAGTTAATTGTAAATGTAATTTCTGAGACTTACAGCTATAAATATAATCTAAAAAAATGTATTAATTAGAATGAAATACTTAAAATAAATGTAGAGTAAACTTCTAGGTTAGTAACATTTAGAAATGTGGAATTAATGATTAAATATTATCACTAACTTACTAATAAACCGTTTGTAAATGCTTTGTTATGCATAGGTATTATGAGGTGCTACTATGTTTTCTTCCCAATGGCTCCCTTTGACCCCACTCTACAATTCCTTGATGGCCATTTACCTAAGAACATGTCTCGTTACAGCATTGCTTAATTCACCCAGAAGACATAAACATGGTATTATGTCTTCCTCTTTGAAATCTGTGCCATGCCATTCTTCTTTCTTCCCACGCTGCACATCCAGCCAGGAAGTCAGTCAGATCAGCGCATGTGAGGTCTGCCTCAAGCAGCTGCTGGAGCTCGTGGAGTCAAGGAAATCTCTTCAGACAATGCCACCTTCCAACCCAACTGAGGCTTAGAGAGAAAGCATCTTTCCCAGGCACACATCAGCCAGCAGCACAGTCAAGAATTGAAACTAGACTGTGGTGGCGGGCTTGGCACTACAAACCTAATAAGGCTACACCACCTGGGAGTCCTTTATACAATCCTTGTTAATGTATAATTGTTTGACTTATTTAAATGAAAAAGAAGTGTGTACTTTATGTCATTAATGATATATTACCAATTTTTTACAGCCCTTAATCTAAAGTGTTTATTAAATATATTTTATAAATGACTGCAAATTATTTCTAAATATGCTAATAGTAAAAAAATTTAAAGGAGCACTCTATAGAATGTTGTGCAGTGTTCTGTATCTTGATATGTTAAAAATCTGAAAAAGCAATTTAAATCGGACAATGATTCCCTAAACTATCCTGTGCTTATTTTGCCATTTCAATGTTGCAATGAGGATCTGATGAGTTGTGCTTCCAAAAGTGTTTGCCAATGGGCATGTGCTCGGCCATCTTTGATATAAATTATGCATTCAGGCTTCATTTTTGTATGTGCTTCATGTAGGGAATCATTATCCCACATAAATCCCTTATGAATATATATATATATATTTATGTATACATATCAATAAATACCGTTGTTAGAGTGTTTCTAAGACGGTCACTTGAAAGAGAAAGTAGTTATGTTGCTACAGATGGAATTCTACATATAGCACATTTAAAATGTAAAAGTACACATTAAATACAATAACTTATTGCACTGAACATTCCTAAATTTAAGTTTATTTAATTAATTACTCTTTAAAAAATGATATTCCGAGGTATTGGTAAGTGAATGTATTCACTAACGCACTCAAATGCAATTATTCAATGTATTGTATTGTCAATAACATAGCAGCACAAGTCAAAGTTTTCTGTGACCTGTTAATGAAATTATCTTCACTGGATGTTCAGACAACCGATTACCTAACAATATCTGAAACTCCTTTAAAGATTACCTCATGATATGTGTCTGAAGTTAAATATAATTATTACATTGAAAAATGTGCATATTTCTAAACATGAATACAATGATGTATATAAATATTCTGGAGAGAAATATTATTAATAAATCATCAACAATAACTGCATATTAACTTGTGAGTGGACATACTATAATTAAGACAAATTACTTACCTTATAAATTAGTAGATAGTGTTAAAAAATGTGTGACTTACTATTTACAGATGTCTTGTTGATATTTACAAATGTTGGAATAATAATGATTAAATGCTGCTTTTCTGGAACATGCTAATATGTCTGGGCATACAGTATTCAGTACATTCCCATTACTATACACAAATTCATTTGCATGTCCATAATGTTAGGAAATCAATGTCTTGATTTTGCATGCAAATGTAACATCCATAACATTGGAATCACCCTTCAGTTCTTTCTCTTCATGCATTTGTCTCTACTGCCCCCTATTGATGCTTGAACATAGTGTTGCTTGTTTCTTCCCTAGAAAACCTTAGCACACAGATGAAATAAGAAATATATTGCTCATCACGTAAAACCAATACAAATAACACTCTCCAGGACATAGCACACAACATATCCAACAGTAATCCTGATAAACACATTCTCATTAGTTTTCCTATCACTTCCGTTTTAATGAGTAAGTTTGTTGGTAATTGTTGGTATTTTCAACCTCTGCTTCACTCTTGCTGTTTGTGACATTATGAAAATTAATTAAATGTAGGTGCTTTGACAGCCAGTCCAGTCTCTCATCGGACACATTAATAATGAGAAAGAAGTAAGCTAAAAGGTAAAAAATACATGTATGATAAATTTAACAGCACTCAAATTATTTTTAATAACAACAATCCATCAGATGCTGACAGTATTTTAATAGCACATACACAATATTATAATCAGAGAACACAATCGATGTCAATAACTTAAAACCTTTTGGTGGAACAGGTATTCAGTTAATTATTTTAAACATACAGTACATGCTAGAATTCTGACATAACACATAGCCTCTCCTTATGTATTATTCGTATCAAGTTGAAAAATTAGAAAACACCCATATTAATTTAAATATACATATAGGGCTAATTTCATGAGGAGACGTGAAATTGCTCTCTAACCAATATACCTTTCTAAAGTACCAAACTCTTCAACAGTTTTGATCATCATTGTCAATTTAAAGTATATTTTTCAACACTCCTATATAGCATTGCACATTGTGTTCCTCGAGTAACAGTTAAGTTTATTTTAAGACCAGAACCAAATTTGCAGTGATTAAATTCTTAAAACCTCATTATTAATATGACAAATTGATAATCTGACATTAAGATTAGGTACCGTACACTGTGGTAACTAAGGGGAAGACTCTATCTAATCTTATAACATTGGTCCTGCCATGAATCTTTTTTTTTCTCCACACCCCTGAATACAGGATTGATATCCTCATTTGGTAGGCTTTATAGAGGGTGGTGCGGTCCACCTAATACATCACTTGCCTTTCAGGACATCTACACAGAGGCAACATCTGAGGGAGGCAGGAAACATCTTCAAGTTCACTCTGTTACCATCCGGCAAGAGTTATCAGAGCATCAGGAAACCTTAACCACCAAGACATCAGAGTGCAATCAGAAGAGCCAAGCATAGGAGTCTCCCTACAGTCCCTACTCCCTACTCCCTTGCAGTTCAGAGACACTTTGCATCTCAGAGACACTGAATCTGAATTTTGTAATACTTTACCCTCCACTCATCTGGCATCAAATAATCAATCTGCACAAAATGAAATACACCACTTCTCAAAGGTGACATAGGTCACGCAATATGTTTCAGATTGATTAACTATAACATAATAAACCTTTTGACCAATAAACATTTGCATAGGTGTGGTACATTCATAACTAAAGAATAAATCAGTCCCGATGGTACAAAATTAGAATAGAGCATATTAGTGTTCACAGCACAAGGGACTATTAATTCCCTGATGTACTGAAATGTGAAATCTACAGAAAATTTATTTGCCTGTTGGAGTATGGTAAAGTATGCAACCTGAGCAGTAATCTGCCGTGCACTGAGTCCTTGGGCTAAAGTGCCTGGCACTAAGGAAAATAAAAGGGCATTAAATATCATCTGGTCTAGATAGCTGCATGAAATCGCATTACAAAATAATTGAATTCCTCTGCCTCAGATGAGGCCCGAATGGTCTGTTTAATATGAAGAGAAGAGAAGCAATTATTTGTGATTCTGCACAGTGGTGCGCAGAGTGTTTCTGTCAAGCTTGTAGACACCCTTCAGAGAGGGCAGGGAAGTCGAGAGAGCTCAATCATGGTGCCCATTTTCCTTCATACTCTGTTTCAGAATGAGTGGCAGTTCAGAAATGTCCCTTTTTATCCGCGTGTGTAATGAGTGCTGCTGAGAGCCTAGAGGAAGACAGAAGAGAAGAAGCAACACTCATTGCGAAGCGACTGTGTGACCTGCAGTACTTGAAGTTGGCCAATACTCACCGGTACGCAGTACCAAGTGCAGGGATGGGCAGTATTTATGATACACATATTTAAAATACGTACTTCAAATACAAAATAGTATTTTGCAATTTGTATTTGATAGGCTTGAAGAAAATGTCTTCAAATTCTGTATCAAAATATTTTAGTGTTTTGTATTTTGTAGGGTAAAAATACTGTAAAATACTTAATGAGAAGTCTACATGGTGACATTGTCATGAATTCGCCCCCCTGAGCTGACTTCCCCTCTCCTATTGTGTGCCTTCCCTATCTTCTGGTATCCCTTGTGTATGTGTCTGGTTTGTTTTGTGTTTGTATTTCTGTTCCAGTCTCCCAAGTCACCAGTTCCCTATACACCACGAAGGCACCCATTCCAGAGCACCAGTCCCCAGCCCTAATCATCACCTGCACCTGCAGATCTGCCACACCTGGGCTGATTGCTGCTCTCCCTTCATAAGGAAGATGACAGCAATCAGTCCTTGCTGGATTATTGTAGTACTCAGTGCGTATGTCCCGAGCCAAACCTGAAGAAGGTCAAGGTGAGAAACCTGTAGGTTGCCAGCTTTCCATCAGTTTTGGGAATAAATTGTTACAATGTTTAAAAGTTCATATTAAGTATTGGTTACAGTAGCAGTTTTTGGCACGGGTGAAGTGGGCAGCCTCCTGGGGTGGCATTTTTTTATGACACATGGGGGCAGCACTTAAAAAATATTATCTGCGACGCGAAGCGGTTTTCTATTATCTATCATTTTTTGTTTGGAAAAATTGAGAATTGGCAAATTGGCGCCTGCACTCTGCTTGCTGAGAAGGTAAGGTGCACAGAAGCTGTATGAGACAGGGAAAGGGGAGGGGGCGTGGGGGACAGTTCACATCTGGGTCTCCCAAATGGAACGGACAAGAGGGGGAACAGGGCATCCACTGTATTAACTTTATTTTCAACGGAAATCTTGGCAGAGGTTGTTAGAGATTTTGTGTAATACTTCCGGTTACCGCTTTCGGTCATTAGTTCTCAGCTCCCCGCTTGCATTTACATTTCTGATTAACTATATATTGTGATAATATCAGAAAACATGCTGGGAAATGGATTTCCTTAAACGTGCAATATGTAATTTTTGGCCGCCAGGGGGCTCTCAATCAAAACAATAGCAAAAGATGTACTTGGATGACGTTGGGAGGTTGCGTGGGATCATGGGTTTTGTTATCGTTGTCAATGACAACCTTCCAATCTAGCGTCTCCAGCAAAAAAAATGTTCACTGACAAAGTAATGTATTGTTAAAAATATTATAACTTTATTCACGTTATGTTTGGCGGTTCCCTGGAACTTAGAGCAACTATATTATATGACGTCATTGATGGGCGACAAAAAGAAACGTCCCGTGTCTTCAAATTAAATTACAAATTTCTCTGGATTTTAAAGTTGGTGGAAACATTTAGGATAATGTAAGTACACAACTAAGAAATATATATAATATATGTATAGTGATGTTTTCTTTCAATGCAAAGTATGTGTTTTGTTATTGTTTTACCTTTAAAGGTACAATATGTAATATCAATCAAAACAATAACAAAATACATACTTTGCATTAAACTATACATCACTATACATATATTATATATATTTCTTAGTTGTGTACTTACATTATCCTAAATGTTTCCACTAACTTTCAAATCCAGAGGAATTTGTAATGTAATTCGAAGACACGAGACGTTTCATTTTGTCGCCCGTAAATGGCGTCATATAACCTGTGACTGCTCTAGTTGTTATAAGATCCAGGGAGCCGCCAAACATAACGTGATTAAAGTTATAATTTTTTAACAATACATTAATTTGTCAGTGAACATTTTTTCTGCGGGAGATGCTAGATTGGAAGGTTGTCATTGACAACGATAACAAAACCCATGATCCCACGCAACCTCCCGATGTCATACAAGTACATCTTTTGATATTGTTTTGATTAAGAGCCCCCTGGTGGCCGAAAATTACATATTGCACATTTAAATTAGGCATTTTACGTTCAGTGAGAGGATGTCACAATAATCGGCAGAAATAAAAACTGTTCCTAGAGCAGCAATATTTTGATTACCAACCATATTTAAAAAGCGAGTGCAGTTATTGAGGCGCCTTACGATTTGCACCCACCACCTAAAGACAACAAGGTCCTTCGGCTTTGGCTCAAAGCACTAAACTTAATGAAACCACCAAAATGACCCTATGTGTGTTCATATCATTTTGTTGACAAGAGGCCGACTGAAGATCACCCTTTCCCAGAGAAGTGGCTGGGCTATTATGCCCCAGTGTGGAGAAGACGTCTTGTCAGGACATCAACAAACTCAGATGGCCTGACTAACTAGTCCACATTACAGTTCTGTAGTTAGTAGTTGTCGTTTCGTCACAAAAGGGTTGTCATGCAAAAGCTACCCAAATAGCTATCTAGCTATATTAATGTTCATTGTAAAAGTCTCCAAAATCAATACTGAGCTAGAACAGTACTCATAAGTAAAACCACTGTAACGATACAACACCTGCTGTTGGGCTAAATCAGTGGTTCTCAAACTGTGGTTTGTGTACCACTGGTGGCACTTGGAGCACCCAGTGGTGGTACCCCATTTGACTAAGAAAAAATACATGTTTGGTATATTGAATTGTCAAACCTGTGGTGGCTGTACAGTAAAGCTTTGCCCATGTATTTACAGCAGAATTCTCCCTAGCATGAGCCTTCAGGTGGGCTTTTGCATATGTCTGTGTGTGTGTTTGTGGGGAGGGGGTATGCCTAGGCTACAAGACAACTGGATGAAACTGCAATTGAATGTAATTTTAATATTTCTGATAATTTCTGAGTATGCCTATGTATTATGTTCCCCTGCTATGTACTTTGAGTAATGTGCCAATATGCTGTCTGATAGAAATGCCTACAGCTGAACCCCCACTGAGCCTCACTGCTGAGGATGAGCCTCTGTCTGGGGGGGCAGGGGGGGGCCCTCGAAAAGGGGTCTCGCCCAGGGTGTAATTCAATGTAGAACCGCCACTGATTGGTGATCATTTTAGTCGCCTAGGCTAAATATTTTAATAATTCACAAAATGTTCTAGCTAACTCTTTGACCTGAGTAGCAGCCCTCAAAATTTATCTTAGCTTGCTAGCTATAGCCTATGTTAAGTTTTGTCAGTTGTGCATGAAATTAATAATAATAATACGTTTTATTTATATAGCGCCTTTCCAGGGCTCAAGGACACTTTACAATGAACAAGCAACAATAATAACAATGGACCAGGATAACAAACAATAAGTAGATGAGAGTAAAGGAGAATACATAGACAGGGCAGCATACAGCAGAATACAAACAGACAAAAAAATTCAACTTTAAGGATGGTGACATTCAGAAAATAAGTGAGTAATAATTAATGGTTTCAGTATTGTACAACCTTACAATACAATGCCACAATGTGGTGTAACTTGTTTAATGCACACACGTGTGCCTTACTGTCATTAACAACATTGTGCTGCAACACCATTAAAGAGCAGCTTGTCGACCCATTCACCACTCGTGTTTGTTGTAGCTCACATCATCTCATCAAGTTTAAGTCTGGAATCATGGCTGTGTTGTGTTTCGTGAGAATTGTTCCCAAATAAGTCTGCTATTGAACAAGACTGAGTGAGCACTATACTTGAAAATGCACGCCTCAAAATCGTTCTCCCTCTTTTGTTAATCAGAACGACATTGGAGGCTGTAACAGTTGCGGTTGTACAGGAGAGAGACAGGCAAAGGCATTGAAGGAAAATAGTTTTTTCATCTCCCTTTCTAAACACACTTCAACAAAAAAAAGAAGCCACAATGGGCAAATCTATTTCTGAGCATAGACAACACTGACAGTAACGCAACATACTTTAAACACACATAACACAAAGACATGTCCAAAAGCTGACAAACAATCGAACAAGACTTTATTACATGTACTAAAGAGCATAGTGGAAACATAGTGGAAAAATAGACACATACTGTAACACATACAGGGGTGCCTACACCAGCTCCCCTGAGGGGGTGACTGTGACAGAGTATTTTTTTAATACAAAAATAGAGTACTGTAGTTTATTTTGATACTTGGGTGTGGCTGCTGTATTTTTGTTTTGTCACAGCTCAATCTGTGGTAAGTGCCAATCAGAACCTGAATTAGACTGATTGCCTGATTGTTATGTGTGCAGTTCTCCCGGACAATGACACAAGTTCCTACCAATCACCTATCTTGTTTCCTGTTCACGATTATCAGCTGTCTGCAATCACTACTTTGTATATTTAATTCCTGTGTTTGCTCATTGTCATTGTCGGTTATTGTTGCATGTATGGTGAGTCTCTGCCCATTTGAGAACTTTATAAGTCTGCCATAGCATTTGTTGTTTTGTTAATCCTGTTATGATGTCCAGCAGGCATGTATGCTTCACTCTTAAGTTTAGCACCATGTTGAGAGTGCTATGAGTATACGTTCTGAGAAGATTTAAATGTATGTACACGTTGGTCATCTGTATCGTACTACATAATGAACGAGTGAGTATTCATCTTGAGAAGATTTAACTCTATGTACACTCAGCCATTGCTCATCCCGTGTTGTACAATGTTATTTACAGTGAGTGATTGTAGCCTTGCAGGCAGAGTAGTTTGTTATTTTGAGCTTTACTGTTGCCCGTGTTGTTATAGCCAATCTTAGTTGTTGGTTTCTTTATGTGCAGTCTAAAATAAAGTGAGTACTGTGAATTCCTGTTATCTCCACGGGGATCCTAGCTGCTGCTGTATCTTTCTTCATCAATGTGAGCTGTACATGTCATAACTGGGTCAGCTCTCAGAGAGGAGTAAGGTCCTTAACATCATGGGGTCCTTGTCTGGCCGGATGTTAGAACTTGCCACAGCCATGGAGAGGAGGTGGAACCCAGAGATGGAGGACTTTGACAAATTAACTAACCTTCTCCGGGATCTTTTTGATCAACCCCCCCCCCCCGAAGAGGAGTTAATGCTGTACAAGGTGGAGGAAGATGTACAGTCTGCTCCAGGGCTGGCACCACCCAACTGGCCAGGTGAGGCTCTGGCATACACCCAAGAGGACCTAGAGATGCAGTCCTCTGATGAAAAGGAGATAGACTGGGAGGAGGAGAGTGACTGGGATTCCCCGGAGGGGGACATCTACAGGTACCTTGTCTATGATTGCAAGGTCCCTGTGTGGCTTCACTGGCCAACACAGCAGGAGCTGGAGGATCAATGAAGGCCCTATTCCCTTAGTTTCTCAAAGGGAGTTTTTCTGGGGGGACGCTAGGGGTTGTGTTGGCCCTCTAACATCTACCCAGGCCTCCAGTCTCCTGAGTACGGTGTGTCCTCCTGCCTGAAGTCCCTTGATTGTGGGGCCTGCTGCCATGCAACTTCAGCCAGATTACCCCACATCATCGGTGAGCCCTGCTATGGAGATAGTGGCTATATAAGCCATTAATATACACTCACCTAAAGTATTATTAGGCAAACCATACTAATACTGTGTTTGACCCCCTTTCGCCTTCAGAACTGCCTTAATTCTACATGGCATTGATTCAACAAGGTGCTGAAAGCACTCTAGAAATGTTGGCCCATATTGATAGGACAGCATCTTGCAGTTGATTGAGATTTGTGGGATGCACATTCAGGGCACGGAGCTCCCGTTCCACTACATCCCAAAGATGCTCTATTGGGTTGAGATCTGGTGACTGTGGGGGCCATTTTAGTACAGTGAACTCATTGTCATGTTCAAGAAACCAATTTGACATGATTCGAGCTTTGTGACATGGTGCATTATCCTGCTGGAAGTAGCCATCAGAGGATTGGTACATGGTGGCAAAAAAGTGATGGATATGGTCAGAAACAATGCTATGGTAGGCTGTGTTATTTAAACGATGCCCAATTGGCACTAAAGTGTGCCAAGAAAACATCCCCCACACCATTACACCACCACTACCTGCCTGCACAGTGGTAACAAGGCATGATGGATCCATATTCTCATTCCGTTTACGCCAAATTCTGACTCTACCATCTGAATGTCTCAACAGAAATCGAGACTCATCAGACCAGGCAACATTTTTCCAGTCTTCAACTGTCCAATTTTGGTGAGCTCTTGCAAATTGTAGCCTCTTTTTCCTATTTGTAGTGGAGATGAGTGGTACTCGGTGGGGTCTTCTGCTGTTGTAGCCCATCCGCCTCAAGGTTGTGCGTGTTGTGGCTTCACAAATGCTTTGCTGCATACCTTGGTTGTAACGAGTGGTTATTTCAGTCAAAGTTGCCCTTCTGTCAGCTTGAAGCAATCAGCCCATTCGCCTCTGACCTCTAGCATCAACAAGGCATTTTCGCCACGCTCAAAATTGCTTAAATCACCTTTCTTTCCCATTCTGACATTCAGTTTGGATTTCAGGAGATGGTGTTCCTAATAATCCTTTAGGTAAGCAAAAAAAGGTGAGCAAAAAAAGTTTATCTGCTTTTACTATTATACCAGTAGATAAAATTTTATTTTTTGTTGTATTCCATAAACTACTGACAAAAAATGACAACTGGTCCAAATTACTTGCCCAATTTGTCAGTTTTTTATTTGTTAAAAACGTCTGAAATATCCAATAAATTTCGTTCTACTTCATGATTGTGTCCCACTTGTTGTTGCTTCTTCACAAAAAATTACAGTTTTATATCTTTATGTTTGAAGCCTGAAATGTGGCAAAAGGTCGAAATGTTCAAGGGGGCCGAATACTTTTGCAAGGCACTGTACATGCTAAAGATTGGCAATGCATAGGTTGCATTATAGCAATAGTTGGTTACAGTTTTTTGTTAATCATTGTTTTGACTGGAATTGTGTTAGACATATTAATAGCAGCATTTAAATTCAGGTTCAAAATAGTTTTGAATGCTTTGAATGTGCGTGTTGCTGCCATAATGAGCACTGCTGGAGCATTGAGGCTTAACTGCCATGTTCAAGGACAGAATAATGTTATTTACCTTTTATTTATCATTAACACACTTAATGTATTTAATTGGTCTACTTTAATGTCAACTAATTTTAATAAACTTTTTACAATGGCTTGTCTACAAAAAGTCCAAGGTTAAAGGCTAACGTTAGCTATCAAAGTATTTTCGGCAAAAAAACACATTAACGGATCAAATTTTGTTACAAACTATCTTTACAAATATTAAATGGACTATTCATATGTTGGTGTATCGATGAGGCGCTGTCTCGAAAAATGAGTGGTCTGAGAATAAGGGACTCTGAGTGCGGGACTGTAGCTGCAGGCTCCGAATCTGCAGCTTCATACTACTCAGGAGCAGCCTCAGCAAAGGTACCAGTAGCACTAGCAGCCCAAAGCCTGTTTATCATGTAGCTCTTTACTAAAAAGTGGGCTGCTACCACTCCCCCTACCACATGAAACACCCACATTATCTATAACTTTATAACAGTGCTTGAAGTGGATTCAGTATAGCACTATCTGCCATCTAATATTCTGCCTTTATCTATATATGTCTACTTCTACCTGTGCCTGGCAAAGGGAAGATCTACACATGAATCAGTTCATCAATCAGTTCATCAGTTAATCAGTTTATTCCCAGGCCATACTGATACCATTTTTGTAAAAATGTAAACATCACATTCCTTTTCTCTGTCCGTGTTTGTCACCTTAGTAGTTGCTTAGTAGTTGCTGAACTGCTAGCATAAAAAATCATATAACTGAATTGTCTACTGTTTCTTAATTGTACACTTTACAACGTTTGAGTTAAAGCAAACAAATAAATATTAAACACTTGTATGATTTTAATATGCTTCTTTACCTAGGAAATTATATGACCTACAGTATGTATTTCTGAATATAAAACCTGTGCTGTCCTGCTAAAATCACTTAAGTTCATGGCCACTTGCACAGCTAACAGCTTTATAATTTTCGTTCAATGTTCTTATACCCCTTTACAAAATAAACACAAAATATTGTGAATGAAAGCAATATCTCATTGTATCATTTATACACTGTAAAAATTGAAATGTGATACTTAATGGTTTTCTGATATCAGTCGATTGCAATAAGAGGGAATAAGCGAAGTACTGGCACTTCAAGTACTGGAGATCGGCCAAGTGATAGTTCTTAGTTACACAGAAACCATGATGCATAGTTACAGTATAAAACTCCAGGATTGTATTTCTTCAGGCTGGTATGTTTATATCCAGATACA
Source organism: Umbra pygmaea (assembly GCA_016801145.1). NCBI lineage: Eukaryota > Metazoa > Chordata > Actinopteri > Esociformes > Umbridae > Umbra > Umbra pygmaea. The sequence goes on from JACXGM010005902.1 coordinate 32,087, forward strand.
GAGTATACTGAAATTGTCACACACAACATACTCCAGTATAACATCATACATGTGTGTACCAATCTACCTGCAGTGATAAACTGATCATGAAAAACAATGGAAAAATAAAATCACTAGTCAGCCAGTATCATGATAATGTATCTTTCTAATTCTTCCACCGCATGCTCATTGAATGGTTTTGCCAGAAAAGGAGTTTGAATTCCTGTACTTCTGTCTCAGAGGCATCACTGGGATGTAATTGAGTCCACAAAATCATTTTACAAAATCTCCATTTATATAAAAACTCTTTCTTGGATTTCAGATTAAAGCCAATGTAAACTTGTTCCTTAAGCCAAAGCTTAGCAAACAAAAATGGACTTGGTGTTGACATTTGCTCAGAGGGGGGTAGAGTAAAGAGTAAATGTATTCTGCAGGATTCACCCAATCTGGGAAGTATGCCGTTAAAACCTAAATTACCTGGTAACAATTACCATAACTAATCATTTTATATTCTTTGTTTTCATTTCATAGATTACTGGTTAGTTATTAATTTCTATTACCTGGTCATATGGGTCTGAATGAAGAACTGCCATAAATGTGTGAACTCACCTGAACCCAGAAAAGTACTCTTACTTTTACCCACCTCTGCATTTGCCATTCTCATCCCAATTGAGAATGCACACATTCAATATTTCAAATACATCCTCTTAATGTTTATTAGTTCAAACAAAGATATTCAATCACTTTTTTGTGACAGAAGGAAAAGGAAACAAAATTACTGAAATGTCTACAGGTCAACAGTAAAAACCCTATTTAGTAAAGTGTCCATGATTCAACAGTACACTAAAAAAACTGGACAATGTGGGTTGTCAGATGTACCAATACAGATTATGTTTGTTCTACACAAATTAATTGTGATTGTCCCCTCGTGTAATTAAATTGCTTTCAGTGAACACAATTTAAATGAAAAAGTATTAAGTTGGAATGACATGCATCGTTATTCCATACTATATTTCCCAGCATGCTCTTCTGTATGTTGACACTTCAGAATTGTTCTATCATCCTGGTTTTTGCATGTACAGGTCCTTCTCAAGAAATTAGCATATTGTGATAAAGTTCATTATTTTCCATAATGTAATGATAAAAATTAAACTTTCATGTATTTTAGATTAATTGCACACCAACTGAAATATTTCAGGTCATTTATTGTTTTAATACTGATGATTTTGGCATACAGCTCATGAAAACCCAAAATTCCTATCTCATGAATTAGCATATTTCATCTGACCAATAAAAGAAGAAGAAAAAGTCAACCTTCAAATAATTATGTTCAGTTATGCACTCAATACTTGGTCGGGAATCCTTTTGCAGAAATGACTGCTTCAATGCGGCGTGGCATGGAGGCAATCAGCCTGTGGCACTGCTGAGGTGTGATGGAGGCCCAGGATGCTTTGATAGCGGCCTTAAGCTCATCCAGAGTTTTGGGTCTTGCGTCTCTCAACTTCCTCTTCACAATATCCCACAGATTCTCTATGGGGTTCAGGTCAGGAGAATTGGCAGGCCAATAGAGCACAGTAATACCATGGTCAGTAACCCATTTACCAGTGGTTTTGGCACTGTGAGGAGGTGCCAGGTCGTGCTGAAAAATGAAATCTTCATCTCCATAAAGCTTTTCAGCAGATGGAAGCATGAAATGCTCCAAAATCTCCTGATAGCTAGCTGCATTGACCCTGTCCTTGATAAAGCACAGTGGACCAACACCAGCAGCTGACATGGCACCCCAGACCATCACTGACTGTGGGTACTTGACACTGGACTTCAGGCATTTTGGCATTTCCTTCTCCCCAGTCTTCCTCCAGACTCTGGCACCTTGATTTCCGAATGACATGCAAAATTTGTTGTTGTTTTGTTGTGCTGCTTCTCTGTAGCCCAGGTCAGGC
>JACXGM010005903.1:0-34082 GCA_016801145.1 Umbra pygmaea
TATATATATATATATATATATATATATATATATATACACTAGTAACATTCCGGATCACCTGCTACATCAGTCTTATCATTGTAAGCTTAAAATAGCAAACTGATTAAAAATATATATTTTTATAGTGCAATTCATTTTGTGGCACACAGGGCACAAAATATTTTTCCATGATGAGTTTTTCCTTAAAAATATTCATTTAATTGCAGAAAATGAATTAAGATTTTGAAATAATGTTCACGCGCTCTCTTCCACTTGGATGAAAAAAGCCCCTATTTGGTGGCCTTAAGAAACCTCAAACCTGTAAAATAAATTCCAGGAAATGCAGAGTTTAAATTGTTTGCATGTGTATTACCTGATTAACAGAAGCAGCATAATTACATACACAATAAAGTCCACCCAGATCTACCAATACTTTTTAATTCTTTATCATAGGAGGGCAGCTCTCCTGACGCAATCTCTCAATGACATCCATGGCAAGCCAGCTCTGTAACTTATAGCAACCAGGAGCCAATAAGAGCAGAGAAAGCAGTGCAACCATGGCAATGGGTCTTCTCTTTGAGGCAACAGCAGCAGCAGTAGTAATGACGTTAAGAGCAGGCATCCGTCTTTATTTCACCCAAAAAGAAGCTAACTGATCATTAACACTGCCATCATTGGCCTATATAACTCAGCAGAAAGTATTACCAAAAGTGGGGAGACAAGCAGGTTCACACCAAGTAAAACAATGGCTGCTGTAGCTGGTAGTAGGGAAAATACAGTCTGGGGGAGTTTTTTTAATAAATTCTATTACAACAGAATTTGTATGAGAATCTAAACATGTGATTACCATGAAACAGTGGCATCGTTCTCTAAATAGCTCCATGTGCAAAAGACAGCTGAATGCACTAATAGTATACTACACAGAAACAGTGGAATAAGATGAGTACATTTTAAAAGCAATCATTTGTTAACAACTAATAACCTTTTTTGAATATTTTTTTACAATATACAGTTTCAAATATTTTCCCATCCAAAGCCATTCATAACTAGTTCAGTTACTATAGATGATGATGTCTTCCGATCATCATCTCCACTAATTTCTTCACCTTAGCTACTTTTTTGTAGTCTGGGTAAAATGCTAAACAACATTTCTTTGCCATATATTTGTACTCTGTGCAATGACAAAGTTGAATCTAATCAAAATATAGAGAGGCATTTCTGAACTACAGATACAAATCATCGTTAATTGGGTATTAACGAACATCAATGGCTACAGAGCTCAACCCTCCAAGCATACACCCTGGTGTTAATCTAAATTCGGTCAATCCTTCATCATAGTGCAGGACCATGCATAGCTATTCACACGTGTACACACACAAACATGCCCGCACTCCGTTCAGCTGTGGGGCCCTGACAAGCACCCAGAGGAGTGTTCTGTACTGTACCTGTAGGGAATCCAGTCAGAAGAGTGCTTGGAGCTCATCTCTTTACAACTGACTGCTGTTGTCCTCTGGGTGCTGGGCTGAGGGGGGGCCTGCGACAGCAGTCGAGTGAAGCAGGGGGGTCTGTCGATCACGGCAACAGAGGCCACGCAGACAGCACATCCTCTACACAGCTATCACCACGTCCCTTCTCCCTGTCTGTCTGTCCCTGTGTTCCTTAGTCAGAGCAGCCTATGAAGCACACATCCCGGCTCTGAGGCTTAAGAGAAAAAATGCTCCCGGCAGGGATGCAACAAAGTCATGCACACCGAGCCGCACACATAAAACAGCCCCTTTCTCTCCGTCTCCTCACCTTCATCCGCACCGTCTTTCTGGTTCTCGCGCTCTCCGCTCTATATCTCTCCCTCCTCCTGCTCTCTCTCCTGCTTTCAGTGCTGTCTTCACTCTCTCTCTCTTTCTCTCTCTCCTTGTCCCTCCCTCTCAAGCTATTCTATCTCGCTATCTTTCAATGAGCCTCCGTTCCGGCAGGATCGAGCACTGAGCCGTGAGGCAGAAAAAAAACAGGTAAAATAGATTCCCTTTTGTCTTGCTGTCTTAATGTTTTAGCCATTGGGTTCCCGTCCGGTCTTTTCTCCCCCGCACACGCGTGCATGCGAGCGAGTGCATGCGTCCTCACATGCACATAGATGCACGACGAGCCAAGACTCAGATGTGTTTTCTGAGCCACGATTTATTCATTATCTGAGAGTGAAGGTCATTAACATATGACTGGGCAGAAACGCTACTAGTCTGTCCTCTAACATGCGCCGGATAAACAAAGATGCACTGTCTGTCTGTGATAATGCCTGCCTCAGTCTCCCTCTCTCCATCACACACACATCTGCTGCCCCCCCAACCAGGCAGCCCAGACGAAATCAGAACAGAATGTCATATAGTCATTTTCTCCCACAGCCTGCTCTATTTCTATGCTCTGTAATATATACATACTAGGTACCATAAATGTGCATGCAAAAGCAAATTAGGGGTTAAGGTACAGAAAATCGAGAAAAATTGCAATAAAATACACAACATCCAGTGTTTGAGGTAAAAAAAAAGCCCATCTATGTACTGCATTTCGCCACAACATCCCCAGGCGCACGTGTTTAAACGGTATTGCTTTATGACGACGTTATGTTCCTCCATGCTTAGTTCTCGCGCTGTCACACTCAGTCACTTTGATTTAGTGCACACTCAATGAACCAGGCCATCCTAATGTTTAGCACTGCTGACAAACCTCCTGTTGAACCTGTCAACTGCCACTCACACACAAAATATCACATTATTTTGGGGATGTACTTTGCTGAGCCGTGTGCCATGCTTGTAATTGACAGAACTTGAATATCTTTGCCAAATTTTGAAGAGGTGCTGAAAGGTCTGTCCTTTTGATATTTAAAGCCTCCCAGATGGCACAGCGGTCAAAGGCACTCGTTCGTTTTCCACCACAGCATAGATACGAGACTTTGCTGTGCTGCTAGTTAATGTGGCAAAAAAAAACATTGGTGATGCATATTGGCCAGCGAGTTGGATGAAAAATGTAAATACAAAAAATAGTGGTTTTGCACAGAACACTATATCATGCCGGCAACATAAACTCGGATTTTACTTTTCAAAGCACGAAGGCTTACCGAAATCTTTAACATTCCTGAATCTGTTGAGAGATCTGGTAAATTTACAAAATGGCTGTAAATACAGGACCTCACATAATAATTGGTACAAGTCAGATGTCATTTATTCTGTACACTAATGAAAATTTGATTGAAAGATTAATAAGATGCGAGACCACAGTATAAAAAGATTTCTGGCTATTTAATCACACACGTTTTGCCAACTAAATATAACACAAAAGTCAGAGTTCCAACCTCCAATTCTATGTGAGCATCAATTCAACTACAATTCAACTACAAAAGTAGGTATAGCTGCACATACACACACTCATTTTGAGATCAGATTCACAACCAATCTACAAAACACAGCATGGGTTGAGTTAGCTATCAGAGGTATACTGGACGACAAGCAGGTGCAAGCACTACAGTCAATGCACTTCCCTTTAGGTTTGCAATTCTTTTGCATACAATAACAAAAGTGAGTCAATGACAAATTGAAAACCAAACTCTTGGTATCCTCCTATGAGATGCATTACCAAGCATTTAATACAGCCATTGTAAGCTGTTGATTGTTTTGGAGAGTAACTGAAACTGAAATATAACATAGCCTATGTTACATCAGATTGAAATCAGTCGATTAAATCAAATGTTTTCCCCTGATGAGCAGGGCCGTTTCTAGCACCGGGGCTGACACGTTTGCTTGGCAACACTATATTCTGCCAGCAACATAAACTCTGATTTTTCTTTTCAAAATAATAGCGCTCGTAATTCATTACAATAATTATTGTTAATTCAGTGTATAGATAGTTAGTGGGTCTATGTTTATGTGTTGCTAAAATTTGTCTATTGTTGGATAAAACAGACTCTTGGCCTAGTGAATGTTTTTTATATGTAATCGTGTTTTCACGTGAGACACAATATATTCAATCAATATTATATATACAATATTTGTTAATGTTTGTAATTAAATATTGTTATTGAAAACATGTTAAATGTTTTTATCACATACTCTTATTGTTTCTTTACACACAATTCAATTGCATTTGGTTACAATTCAATAGCTTTGTAATGAATTCACAATCATTATTGCAATTAATTTAAATGAGTGCTATTATTCTGAAAGGAAAAAATCTGATTTGCCAGGCAAACGTGTCAGCCCCGGTGCTATTGCTAATAACTTATAATACTTACATGTGCTTTTTTCATTTTTTTTTTTGAATGAATTTGCTAAGATTTCAAACACACTTCTTGTCATTATGGGGTATTGTTTGTAGAATTATGAGGGAAATAATCAATTTTGGAATAAGGGTGTAACATAACAAAATGTGGAAAAAGTGAAACACTGTGAATACTTTCTGGATGCTCTGTGATATATATTTACAATCTCTATGGAATATATGGAATGTACCGTGTGTGCATTTTCAAAGTGATCATGCAGGCCCGGGGCCATGAGGAGGCTAGAGGGGACTTAGCCCCCTCAGTTGTATTTTCGCCCCCCCAGTTTAAGTTATAAATATCCCATAAAAAATTCTAAAAGAAAAATCCAGTCAGGCCTATGCAATGTGTTGCATTGATAATTACAATGTAGCGCAGGCAGCACAGAAATCAATACCATCGACAGCGGATTAATATCAGAGAAAAGTTAAACCTTGTGAAATTCATACTTTGATTGGCCTTCACACAGTAGATAGGTGAGCTCAATTTATAATATACAGTATATTTGCATTCAAGTTAGGCTAGTAAGTAAACTATCTATTTTCAACAGAAAGGAATTGTAAGCTACAATTGATTAGAATCCATTAAATACTGTCAAAATTAACTATTCATATTGAAATATTAGTGTTGTGTTGTTATTTATGATGATAAAAATTTAATAGCATAGCAGGATGATAGTATATACAGTATATATATATATATATATATGTATATATATATATATATATATACACTCACCTAAAGGATTATTAGGAACACCCATTCAATTTCTCCTTAATGCAATGATCTACTCAACCACTCGCATGGCAGTTGCTTCAATGCATTTAGGGGTGTGGTCCTGATCAAGACAATCTCCTGAACTCCAAACTGAATGTCAGAATGGGAAAGGTGATTTAAGCAATTTTGAACATGGTGTAACATCCAGCCCTGTTTGGGCTGTAGAAGATGCCCCTCTTGTGTGTATATTATGTTTTATGTAATCAGTATTTAGTTACGGTGGTTTAGTTTGACTGTTTGGTTTTGTATGTTAAGTATATAGGTTATTTCCCAGTGTGTGGTGTATGGTTCCCCCTAGTGTCTCTTTTGTGTCTTGCCATGTATTGTCTCAAGATGTCTCCCGGTGTGCTTTGTTTTGGGTTTAGGATCCCGCCCCCCACTCCCTTGTCTTGTCACATGTTGTAGTTATCCAATAGATCACGGTGTAGCTTATTCCCATGTACAGGTGTTGTTCATTGTCCTCGTTAGTAAGTGTATTTAAGTTGAGTGGTTGGTCTTGTCTCTTGTAGGTCAATGTTCCTGTTACGTGTCTTATGGTATATCTGTAGTGTTCTGTGTTAGCCCCTCGTGGCAGTGTTTATTTCAATTTTGAGTATTTATTATTAAATATCTGTGGATCATTGCAACCTTCGCGCCTGTCTCTGCTATTTTCCTGGGATACGTGACACATGGCATGGTTGTTGGTGCCAGACAAGCTGGTCTGAGTATTTTAAAATCTGCTCAGTTACTGGGATTTTCATACACAACAATTTCTAGGGTTTACAAAGAATGGTGTGAAAAGGGAAAAACATCCAGTATGCGGCAGTCCTGTGGGCGAAAATGCCTTGTTGATGCTAGAGGTCAGAGGAGAATGGGCCAACTGCTTCAAGCTGATAGAAGGGCAACTTTGACTGAAATAACCACTTGTTACAACCGAGGTATGCAGCAAAGCATTTGTGAAGCCACAACACGCACAACCTTGAGGCGGATGGGCTACAACAGCAGAAGACCCCACCGGGTACCACTCATCTCCACTACAAATAGGAAAAAGTGGCTACAATTTGCAAGACCACACCAAAATTGGACAGTTGAAGACTGGAAAAATGTTACCTGGTCTGATGAGTCTCGATTTCTGTTGAGACATTCCGATGGTAGAGTCAGAATTTGGCGTAAACAGAATGAGAACATGGATCCATCATGCCTTGTTACCACTGTGCAGGCTGGTGGTGGCGGTCTAATGGTTTGGGGGATGTTTTCTTGGCACACTTTATGCCCCTTAGTGCCAATTGGGCATCGTTTAAATGCCACGGCCTACCTGAGCATTGTTTCTGACCATGTCCATCCCTTTATGGCCACCATGTACCCATCCTCTGACGGCTACTTCCAGCAGGATAATGCACTCTGTCACAAAGCTCGAATCATTTCAAATTGGTTTCTTGAACATGACAACGAGTTCACTGTACTAAAATGGCCCCCACTGTCACCAGATCTCAACCCAATAGAACATCTTTGGGATGTGGTGGAATGGGAGCTTCGTGCCCTGGATGTGCATCCCACAAATCTTTATCAACAGCAAGATGCTTACCTATCAATATGGGCCAACATTTCTAAAGAATGCTTTCAGCACTTTGTTGAATCAATGCCACATAGAATTAAGGCAGTTCTGAAGGCGAAAGGGGGTCAAACACAATATTAATATGGTGTTCCTAATAATCCTTTAGGTGAGTGTATATATATATATATACTGTATATATGCTAACAATTAGCTCCATCATAATTTTAACAACCTCCTCTGTCACTTCATCAAGCCTGAGATCATGTGTCACAAAAACACATAATAATATCTGGCCTGTCAATTCTAAAACATTCAAAAATGCACATACAGTGCCTTGCGAAAGTATTCGGCCCCCTTGAACATTTCGATCTTTTGCCACATTTCAGGCTTCAAACATAAAGATATAAAACTGTAATTTTCTGTGAATAAGCAACAACAAGTGGGACACAATCATGAAGTGGAACGAAATTTATTGGATATTTCAAACTTTTTTAACAAATAAAAAACTGACAAATTGGGCGAGCAAAATTATTCAACCCCTTTACTTTCAGTGCAGCGAACTTTCTCCGGAAGTTCAGTGAGGATCTCTGAATGATCCAATGTTGACCTAAATGACTAATGATGATAAATAGAATCCACCTGTGTGTAATCAAGTCTCCGTATAAATGCACCTGCTCTGTGATAGTCTCAGAGGTCCGTTGAAAGCACAGAAAGCATCATGAAGAACAAGGAACACACCAGGCAGGTCCGAGATACTGTTGTGGAGAGGTTTAAAGCCGGATTTGGATACAGAAAGATTTCCCAAGCTTTAAACATTCCAAGGAGCACTGTGCAAGCGATAATATTGAAATGGAAGGAGTATCCGACCACTGCAAATCTACCAAGACCCGGCCGTCCCTCTAAACTTTCAGCTCATACAAGAAGACTGATCAGAGATGCAGCCAAGAGGCCCATGATCACTCTGGATGAACTGCAGAGATCTACAGCTGAGGTGGGCGAGTCTGTCCATAGGACAACAATGAACTTACCATTACATTAAAATCATCTGTGGAGAAACATGGTAATGCGGAAGGCAGCGGTGGTGATACTGAAGTTATTACAGTTTTTCCCAATTGCTAACACACACAATGCAAAATTTGGCTCATCGTGTCAAAGTTCAACACACAATAATTATTGACACAACACTTGGAGATTAACATCTAACTGAACAAAAGACATTCTGCAAACAAAACTGAACACTCTGATTTCAAAATGCCCTCTTCAGATCGATAGGGAACACACATGAACATGAAAAATAAACAGTCAAAGCAGACACAACACACTGGTCAACTGTACTCAAGACACTTCTGTCATTTGTAGTTTTTAAACTGTTTTTATTCCCGCAACCAAGCCTCAGTGATACATTTTACAGGTAGAACAACAACTCCCATTACAAGTCAGGGATCACTCCGTCGATTGGGGTCGGGCCACATCACCTCGTCCACATCACAGGCAATGTTCTCCCTCGCCAGGCAACAGGGAAAATATCGCCGGGCGTGGCGTATCCACCCGTGGATCGACCCCACATCGATGTCTCTGCATGCCTCCTCCATTGCTCGCAAGAGCAGCACGCGTGCATATTGAAGCGGTCATAGACATTCCACCGCCATGCCTACAAAAATAATTCCTCTATCAGGTTGAGGAACGAGGAATAAGGGGGCAGGTACAGCACCATGAAATGGTCGTGGTTGGCGAACCAGTCCCTGACCAGAACAGCCCGGTGGAAACTGACATTATCCCTCAGATGACAACGAACATGGGCTGCCCTGGTCGGTATTATGTGACCGTGGCATGTAAGAAATGTCAGTATGTGAGCAGTGTTGTACGGAGCCTGGGCGGCATGGTGATGGAGAACCCTCTGACCAATAATGGCGGCATGCATAGTGATGTTGCCACCGCACTGCCCGGGGACGTTCTCGATGGCCCTTTGGATGATGATCTTTCGACCCCTATGTCTGTTTTTTTGCCACTCTCTTCCTTGTTCTCCTCTCCCTCTTTCCGTTTCTTCCTCATTTTTTCCTTCCCCTTGCTCATACCTGATTTATATATATATAGTGCTACATATGTGACCGATGACAGTTGCTCATACCTGATTTATATATATAGTGCTACATATGTGACCGATTGGTGTTCAATTACTGTTTAAGTGTTTTACTGTGTGTGCGGGGGTGTTGTTAATGTTGTGTGTGTTTTGATTATTGAATGGACGTGCTGACTGCAGAGTGTTTAATCATTTGTCAATGTGTGTAACGTGCAACAATGTGTGTAGTGTTTTGCACCGTGTGTTGCACAATTGTTTACGGTGCCATGCCAACAATGTGTTTATTCGTTTGGTGCCTGTGTGTGCCAAATACATGCAAACGGTAAGGTTTCAATGCTTTGGTCTGAACATTTACTTTTAGTGTTTTAGCAATAGGGAAAAACTGTAATAGTACCAAACTAAATCTTAGGATTTCTTATTAAGGAAGAGATTAGATTATCAAAGTAAGCAGTCCGTGCATCCTTGACTAGTGTATTAAAAGAAATACGAAGATCTTTGAGGTACAGACGGTTCACTACTAGCCCGGTCGATTTCCAAAGTTGTTCTGTCCTGCAACACTTCTGTATCAAACTATGGACAGCGTTTGTCATCCATGGAGAAGTGTTATAAATAGCCCTAGTTAAATTCGTATGCAAAAGTTTAGGCACCCCTGACAATTTCCACGATTTTCATTTACACATAATTGGGTGTTTGGATCAGCAATTTCATTTTGATCTATCAATAACTGAAGGACACAGTAATATTTCAATAGTGAAATTAGGTTTATTGGATGAAGGGAAAATGTGCAATATGCATCAAAATGAAATAAGACAGTTGCATACATTTCGGCACCCCAAAATAAATATCACATCAATATTTCAGCCTGATCTCTTCGAAATCCGTTAGCCTGCCACGGAGTCTGAACTTCAGAATCCGTGGCAGTTTCACGGAATGGGACCAAAATCCATGGCAGTTTCACAGAAAGGTCTGCGATGAGCGCACAGTGAGACCTTGCTGTTAACTCGATCTAAGCCTTACCCAAACCCTTACCCTGACCTTAACCACTCAGAAACCTTGCTGTTAATTTGATCTAAGCCTTACCCTAACCTTAACCACTCAGAAACCTTGCTGTTAATTCGATCTAAGCCTTACCCAAACCCTTACCCTAACCTTAACCACTCAGAAACCTTGCTGTTAACTCCATGTAACATGTATTTCGTAATGTATTGTTTGTAACCATGGTGATAGTGAGGAAAAAAAGGTGTGCAACACGTCTGCATCGCGCTGGAATAGAAAACAAAATACATGCAAAGTGTCTGCATGGATTCGAACTCGGAATCTTTGGTATGTAAGTCGCATGTTTTTACTTACGCCTGCCCACCATCCCCAACCTACCAACCTGCAAAATCTACGCTATTTACACTCTGCTACGTCATCATGCAATTCGCTGAAACTGCCACTGATTTAGAAGTTAAGGATCCGTGTTTATTTCACAGAATTTTCTGCCATTCCATTAACTGCTATGGAGTTTGAAGTTAAGTGTCCGTGGCAGTATCGCGGATTTCTGAGAGATCACATTCCAATTTAGTTGAGCCTCCTTTAGCAGAAATAACAGCCTCTAGATGCTTCCTATAGCCTGTAATGATTAACTGGATTCTGGATGAATGTATTTTGGACCATTACTCCTTGCGAAACATCTCCAGTTCAGTTAGGTTTGATGGTTGCAGAGCATGGACAGCACGCTTCAAATCACCCCAAAGATTTTTAATGATATTCAGGTCTGGGGACTGGCCATTCGAGAACATTGTACTTGTTCCTTTGCATAAATGCCAGAGTAGATTTTGAGCAGTGTTTTGGGTCGTTGTCTTATCTTAACAGTGACCTATAAAACAAATAGATAGAGTAAAGAACATATCAATCATGGTCACCAGTAAGATATGGACTCCATTTACCTGATCATTTTGTCTCAATTAGGGACTTCCCAAAACTTGTGAATCACACGGTGGACATGAGTGACCACAGCAGCCCTGGAAGCTTGTCCAGTATAAGCGCCACCATAGCTCCTGGAAGGCAGTGTTTGGCAGCGTTAAAGAAACTGATGTTTCTAATTGTGGCGTCCCCAATTAATAGTGTGGTCGGGAGATGAGAGGAAGACGGCCGGAGAGGACAGGAGCTATTTACACACTGTGTGTTAAAGTCGGTGGCACACCAGGGCTTCTAAAAACCGCTTCTTTCAGCATCCCTCAGGGGTTTGGAACCACTGATGTAGACAACAGCACTAATACAAGGTGCCTTTGACTTACTGCCTTGATGTAAACTAACACTAAATCATCCGCAGTTATCGTCATTATCATCACCAAGCTCACCACACCTCAGTATCATCACCATGAGCTCTCTGCACCGCTGTTCTGTTCTTTAATACTAAACATAGTGGAAGCCATTTTTATCACAGTGATACAAGTCTGCTTCTAAAATACATGACAGTTCAGTATATCCTCAATGTAATAGCAAGCCTTGACATTTGTAACATCAGTCCACCGCACGGTGATCGTTGTATCAGTGCGACCGGCAGAGAGACACACTCATCTCCTCAGATCAGTTGTAAGCACAGCAGGCGGGTAAATATTTGATGCCAGATGGAAGCCTTTGAAGTTAGGGCTGCTCTTGTCAGGTGGGAGGCAGGCAGCAGGAGCCTCTTGAGTTCCCTTTCGGTTGGTCTCTCTGTAAAACACCATAGGGCTTTGCGGTCATCGAGTGCAACCACTGAACAATTCATACAATCAAGCTTTGAAAGGCCAAGTGAAGCCTGGTGCTTACTGGAAGCACCACCTTCCGAATGCTAAAAATACCCACTTCTCTAATTATTTACTATTCATTGCACTGAGCAGAGCTAATCACATTTCTTTGGCCAAGCATGGAAAAAACAATACCGGCAACTTTGCTGCAACCTAAAGATGGAGTCTGTGACTTTTGTAATTAGAGGTAGTCGACTCCCAGACACAAATCATTACTTTTGGGTAAAGACGATGGACTTTAAGTCAGTAAAATATGTTTCACCATTATTTATCTTGTTTGTGGTCCATCTGGGAAATTCCGAAATGGTGGCATAACGCATTATCATGTTACATGCTTGGGAATGGAGATTGAAGATAACACATTTCATAGACAATTACCTGCACTCCATTTCGACAAATCAGCCAGTAGATGGTAATGGTATACTTGTCTAGAACACATCCATCCATCTATATCGCCATTGAAATAGATGTATTATAACGATGCACTTTGCCATCAGATTAATATACTTTCTTCTTCCAGAGCCCATGACGCAACCCAGTTAGTGCTTTGCACTGATTTCTGACAGTGATACTTTTGGGATATACTGGAATATACAGTATACTGGAATATACAGTATACTGGAATCCTATAATGCATGGTTATTAGTGAATATATATATTCTTCAGCAGCATGAATGTAATTGGCTTGTCCGCTCTCATTGACAAATGTTTCCAATCTTCTTTCGTTGATATCACTGTAAAAGATGCCTTCCTCGATAATAGACAATATTTATGCCTATTTAGTCTTCTGGGTTAAACATTTTTTTAGGTGCTGTCAGGCTAAAAAATAAAAAAAAGTTTGTATTTTCTCTCTTGTTGTACTGAGTGTTTATGTTGTGCCCGCCCTCCAATCTCATTAGACGTCACTTTGGTGGAGATTCCCTGCCTGACACTAGGTAAGGAAATAATTACCATAGTGGTGAGAATCATGTCGGGTTTCAAGCTAACTGCGTTAAAACAAGGATTCTACACTCACCTAAAGGATTATTAGGAACACCATACTAATACTGTGCCCCCCTTTCGCCTTCAGAACTGCCTTAATTCTACGTGGCATTGATTCACCAAGGTGCTGAAAGCATTCTTTAGAATTGTAGGCCCATATTGATAGGATAGCATCTTGCAGTTGATGGAGATTTGTGGGATGCACATCCAGGGCACAAAGCTCCCATTCCACCACATCCCAAAGGTGCTCTATTGGGTTGAGATCTTGTGACTATGGGGGCCATTTTAGTACAGTGAACTCATTGTCATGTTCAAGAAACCAATTTTAAATGATTCGAGCTTTGTGACATGGTGCATTATCCTGCTGGAAGTAGCCATCAGAGGATGGATACATGGTGGCCATAAAGGGATGGACATGGTCAGAAACAATGCTCAGGTAGGCCGTTGCATTTTTAACGATGCCCAATTGGCACTAAGGGGCCTAACGTGTGCCAAGTAAACATCTCCCAAACCATTACACCACCACCACCAGCCTGCACAGTGGTAACAAGGCATAATGGATCAATGTTCTCATTCTGTTTACGCCAAATTCTGACTCTACCATCTGAATGTCTCAACAGGAATCGAGACTCATCAGACCAAGCAAGATTTTTCCAGTCTTCAACTGTCCAATTTTGGTGAGCTCTTGCCAATTGTAGCCTCTTTTTTTCTATTTGTAGTGGAGATGAGTGGTACCCGGTGGGGTCTTCTGCTGTTGTAACCCATCCGCCTCAAGGTTGTGCGTGTTGTGGCTTCACAAATGCTTTGCTGCATACCTCATTTGTAACGAGTGGTTATTTCAGTCAAAGTTGCTCTTCTATCAGCTTGAAGCAGTCGGCCCATTCTCCTCTGACCTCTAGCATAAACAAGGCATTTTCGCCCACAGGACTGCCGCATACTGGATGTTTTTCCCTTTTCACACCATTCTTTGTAAACCTTAGAAATTGTTGTGCGTGAAAATCTTAGTAACCGAGCAGATTGTGAAATACTCAGACCGGCCCGTCTGGCACCAACAACCATGTCACGCTCAAAAATGCTTAAATCACCTTTCTTTCCCATTCTGACATTCAGTTTGGAGTTCAGGAGATTGTCTAGACCAGGACCACACCCCTAAATGCACTGAAGCAACTGCCAGGTTGAGTAGATAATTGCATTAATGAGAAATTGAACGGGTTTTCCTAATAATCCTTTAGGTGAGTGTACCTAAGTTGTGCATACAACATAACATCCTCCGAGGATTTGGTGATGACCAATGCCTTTTTTTTAGCATGATGTATCACTTTGTGAAAAAAAAAAAAGTGGCATGGGGAACATCAACATTTCTATTGTTTTACATCCATGTTTATGACAATTAATTCCAATTTGCATAATAATTTGGAATTCAGTGCATACAGTCCAGAGAGCTATCACTGCCAGAGAGTCAAGCAATCAATAGGATGAAAAATCTAAGCAAATGCATCACAGAAACCAAAAGAGTAGGTATTAAAAAGAAAAAACGCACTGGTGAGCTCAAGGACACCAAAAGGCGAACATGGAAGGTAATGGAAAACAATGGTGGTAGATGACAGAATAATAATTTTCCCGGTGAATAAAAACCTCTGCAAAACAGTTAGCCAGATCAAGACCACCCTCCATGAGTTAAGTGTATTAGTGTCAAAGTCAACAATAAAGAGAAGACATCACAAGAGTAAATACAGTGCCTTGCGAAAGTATTCGGCCCGCTTGAACATTTGGACCCTTTGCCACTTTTCAGGCTTCAATCATAAAGATGTAAAACTGTAATTTTTTGTGAAGAAGCAACAACAAGTGGGACTTAATCATGAAGTGCAATGAAATGTATTGGATATTTCAAACTTTTTTAACAAATAAAAAACTGACAAATTGGGCGAGCAAAATTATTCTGCCCCTTTACTTTCAGTGTAGCAAACTCTCTCCAGAAGTTCAGTGAGAATCTCTGAATGATCCAATGTTGACCTAAATGACTAATGATGATAAATAGAATCCACCTGTGTGTAATCAAGTCTCTGTATAAATGCACCTGCTCTGTGATAGTCTCAGAGGTCCGTTGAAAGCGCAGAAAGCATCATGAAGAACAAGGAACACACCAGGCAGGTCCGAGATATTGTTGTGGAGAAGTTTAAAGCCGGATTTGGATACAGAAAGATTTCCCAAGCTTTAAACATCCCATGGAGCACTGTGCAAGCAATAATATTGAAATGGAAGGAATATCAGACCACTGCAAATCTACCAAGACCCGGCCGTCCCTCTAAACTTTCAGCTTATACAAGAAGACTGATCAGAAATGCAGCCAAGAGGCCCATGATCACTCTGGATGAATTGCAGAGATCTACAGCTGAGGTGGGCGAGTCTGTCCATAGGACAACAATCAGTCGTATACTGCACAAATCGGGCCTTTATGGAAGAGTGGCAAGAAGAAAGACATTTCTGAAAGATATCCATAAAAAGTGTCGTTTAAAGTTTGCCACAAGCCACCTGGGAGACACATCAAACATGTGGAAGAAGGTGCTCTGGTCAGATGAAACCAAAATTGAACTTTTTGGCAACAATGCAAAACGTTATGTTTGGCATAAAAGCAACACAGCTCATCACCCTGAACACACCATCCCCACTGTCAACATGGTGGTGGCAGCATCATGGTTTCGGCCTGCTTTTCTTCAGCAGGGACAGGGAACATGGCTAAAATTGATGGGAAGATGGATGGAGCCAAATACAGGACCATTCTGGAAGAAAACCTGATGGATTCTGCAAAAGACCTGAGACTGGGACAGAGATTTGTCTTCCAACAAGACAATGATCCAAAACATAAAGTAAAATCTACAATGGAATGGTTCACAAATAAACATATCCAGGTGTTAGAATGGCCAAGTCAAAGTCCAGATCTGAATCCAATCGAGAATCTGTGGAAATAACTGAGAACTGCTGTTCACAAACGCTCTCCATCCAACCTCACTGAGCTCGAGCTGTTTTGCAAGGAGGAATGGGGAAAGATTTCAGTCTCTCGATGTGCAAAACTGATAGAGACATACCCCAAGCGACTTACAGCTGTAATCGCAGCAAAAGGTAGCGCTACAAAGTATTAAGTTATATTTTTGCATGCCCAATTTTTCAGTTTTTTATTTGGTAAAAAAGTTTGAAATCTCCAATAAATTTTGTTCCACTTCATGATTGTGTCCCACTTGGTGTTCCATATCTTTATGTTTAAAGCCTGAAATGTGGCAAAAGGTCAAAGATCAAGGGGGCCGAATACTTTTGCAAGGCACTGTACAAAGGGTTTACCACAGATAACAGATTTTACATTGTAACAGTTCATCTTCATTCAAATTCCCCCCAGCTACCTAGCCAACTCTTCCTGTTTCTCACATGCAGCACACTTGCCTGATGACCTAGAACTTTAATGTAATATACTGTAGGAAATGTCAAGCCCTGGACAGCATCAATTCAATGAGAAACGTTTCAGATGCTCTCCAATAAAGCACCAAATCTATATCTGCTACGCAAAGCAATTTGATTGTTCCAAAACAGACCTTTGTGATAGGACTACCAGAGGGATTGGTGGGAAATGGAAGATGGCAGAAACAGTGATAATGATAACGTTACTGAACCTTTGCTGATGTGATTTCCCTTTGAAAATGCTACTCTGGATAATATGTGGTCAACTGAGGCAGCCAGTATGATACACAACTGCACACATTTCAATAAGTAATTAGTTAATTTGGCTAGAAGGGACAAGTATTAAACTACTAGGGATGTGATGAGTACTAAGACAAAATTAGTATCATTATAGATATTAAACATTTGCCGGATATGAATTTGATCCGATTATGTAATTTCGTAAAACCATAATTTTCTTCCAAACGTTCAATGACAAGACACATTCCGAAATACCTTGTTCATTCATAAAACTCCTATAGCTACTGTGGTTATTCTTGCATAAAAACGAAGCATGGCTGGCTGGTGTTGTCTAATTATACTATGGAGTTGCACTGGCACAAAGGGTTACTGAGTTACCTATATTTATAAAATAATTACATTGACATCTGAGTAATAAATAAACCCATTCACACACAATCTGATTACAGCATATAAAAATGTATTTCGTAACATAGAATAAAAAAGCAGGAAAGCAGCATCCAAATCAGAGAGTAATGAATGGGTCCTTCACGATTGTCATTTTCCTCCAAATTTTCACCAACTAGGTATTCATTATCAAAAGACCTAACACAGGCATTCTCACATGCACACAGCTCTATAAATGTTTGTTGGCTGTTAAGCACCAAGTCAGCTCTAATGGTAAATATGAATTTACATATAAATGCCTCAACGCTCTATCAATAGATAGGTAGACAGACAGGAAAATGCATATGGACTAACTGTGAGTGAATGTCAGTAACTACCGTGGCTGCAGATATAGGTGACAAAATAAAAATATGTAACACTGACATGGATATAGGTTCCAGCAGCTGGACATGGGTCAATAGGTTCTAATACATGGGTGACCTCCATTCAGAAGGAGAACAACCAGAAATGCAATACCACATTTTGTTAAATAACAATTTAAACATTAAACTTTTCTAACACAGCTCTAATGTTGACATAAATATTTATTTTGGTAGGCGAACCCTACGCACAGCTCATGGACTGTGACCAGGTAGAGACAATAAGTGAAATGGCATGTTGGCTGCTACCCAGTATTGATTGTATCTGATGTGGCTGTGTGACCAGCAGCACTCTATTAGAGGGTGACATTCAAATCTCATTCACACGATTATTCACACTCTAAAGGGAGTGGGACAGAGGCAAGCACATGCATGCATGAAAAGTCTAAAAAGCTTTCCCTTTATTTCAGAAATGTCTGTTAGATTTTCACAAAAACATTACTGGTGTGTCACGACAAAAACACCGGAGCTGCAAGTTTGATGACAAAAATTATTATCCCCCTTGGTAAAATTTAAATATTTATTTATTTATTTCAGGTTTATTTAACAGAAATAATGAACACTAACAATACATATTAAAATTCAAAATGTGCCAGAATTAGCCAAAAGGCTATTTTACATCAGTTGTCCCTGGACAGATCGTGCAATGTCACACCTAAAAAGATAAAAGGATTATAATAGTACATACAAGACTAAATCAACATATAAACAAGAACAGTTAGTCAATATCAACAACAACACACACATACATAAACACACACAAGCCAACCTGTCAGTCAATGTAACAAACATTTTTTTATACGATTGACGGCACACTTTTTAAAACATTGTAAACATGAATAATCACTTCAGTAACTGGTGCAGCAAATATTGAATAAAAAATGTACACTATATGACCAAAAGTATGTGGACACCTAAACATCACATCCATATGATCTTGTTTGACATTCCATTTTAAAACCATGGGCATTAATATTATGGAGTTTGGGTCCTTTTATTTTAGTATCGATTTTTGCTCATTCAGCCATAAGAGCATTTGTGTCAGGTACTGATGTTGGATGCGAAGGCCTGGCACGCAATCGCTATTTCAATTCATCCCAAAGGTTTTCATTTGGATTGAGGTCTGGGCTTTGTGCAGGCCACTTGAGTTTCTCCACACCAAACGTGTCGAACCATGTCGTTATGGATAGGGATGGGGATCGTTAATTTTTATTGATATTGATACCATTATCGAGACTGCTTAACGATCCGAGTCTTTATTGATACCATTATTGATACTTTTCTATTATTTGGTGGAAAGACAAGACGACAATAAATTCTTATTATTAACAGAACTATTATTGCTTTAATTGCAAAAACTGTGAGTCTGTGACTATTTGATTTAATGGTTATCAAAACAACAAAAAGTGTCCAAAGTTTATTTAGGATCACACAATAATGTTAGGCTAATTACATGGGAGTTAATGACGGACCAATAGATTTGTACCCAACTCGGGGTCGGGGGCATGGTCAAATTTAAATCTGCCTCCCTGTGTGTATCTATCAGAGCTCTATTTCCTTCTCATAGACAAATAGGCCTGAATAAGTGCATATTGTGCATACTTAGATTGTAACAACACATGCATACATGACCATACAGTGCAATTCTTTCAGATTGTACTACCTTAAGTCCAAGTCTCTCCTTTCTATGGGGCACTGCACACACTGTCACTGAGTTCACAGGTCCAACAGCACACAACGAAACCAGCAATCAGTGCTCAGCCTCAGACATTCCAACATTATATCCCGTCTGATAATACCTAATTGCTTCTAATGTAACATCAATATACTTTGACAGAGCCAACAATTGTTAACTATAGTACAATTCATCAAATAGCATCAGGTTGCTGTCTGTGATTATTTGCTCTTTAGATTAGAAGGTTATTCACATCTTCTTACCTTCTGGTGCTGTTGTCTCCTATTTGTTTAGTCCATAAGAGTAGCGTCTGGGCCTTAACTGATCAAAGTCTGTCACCAGATCATCCATGTTTAAGGTTTTTAACAGTGTAGACCCACAGCCATAAGCATGAGGTGGAATAATCTGACATCACTCGTTGTTTTGTGATTATTTTTTGTTCTGCAGCTGTAGGCTCTATTGCTGACTAGCTACACTGAGGACAGGACACTGGCACTTGCTCACGAGCTACACCGTCCCACTTGACTGAGTTGTAGATTTCATTATAATGAAATTTGAGATCTGTTGTGGTATTTGTTTTGAATTGTAAATTGACTGCCAGGCTCTAGGGGTGTGGCTTGTCTCTCCCACTTGGTATTAATAGCTAGCTCAGCCCAGGAAGTCAGTGTGCAAAATTGGAAGCTCTTTGACTCACTACGCATTAAACCAACAATGAATCAATCAGAGAATGTACTTCACTGTCTAAGTTAGAAGTGGTTTCAGGCTTGTTAATCTATATCTTGATATCAATAGCCAGCTAATCTGTAAACTGTTGTGGCTAGGTATTTGTTTTGAATTGTGAATTGACTGCAATGCTCTAGGGGTGTGGCTTGCCTATACCTGGCTGCTCTTAATTAGCATGAGTGCTTAAAACGTCCCTGTTTTCTGAAGGGGCTGCGTCTAGAGGCATCTTGTCAAGTGGCATTGTTGTCGACCTGCAACAAAGACTTTCACCAAAACTAAGACAGTTCGGCCAAGTCATTCTGCAGAGTTATTTGAGGAAGGTAAGAGAGGACAGTAAAGGTAAGGTAACAACACATTTTAGTACTCTGTTCCTGTCTCTGTGTCAAAGAAAGTACTGTCTGCTGTCAAATGTGTCTGTTTTCCATACCCATCCACCTGTCTCATCACAGTTCTCACAGTCGTTCTTATTCCCATAAATGCAACCTTTACAATCTTGTCTTCCCTGCTAGTAGGACAACCCATCTAGAATATCTGCTTTCTACAAGTGTCTGGAACTGTCGATCTGCTGTCAACAAGGCTGACTTCCTCTCTGCGTATGCTGCTCTCCAGGCTCTTGATTTCCTGGCCCTGATGGAGACAGTGATTACCCAGGATAATACTGCTACTCCGGCTGCTCTCTTCATCTGACTATGCTTTTCCCATACTCCAAGAGCATCAGGTCAATGCAGTGGTGGAACAGGGCTACTGATCTCCTCGAAATGGAGAGTCTCCCTCTTGCTCACCCACAGATTTCCTCTTAGAATTTCATGCTGTCCATGTAACCTTTCCATCAAAGTTCAACATTGTTGTCCTTTATTGTCCACAAGGTGCCTTTGGCTCACCACTCATTCTTCTGGGTGACTTCAACCTTCCTGCATCTACATTTGATTCATTTCTCACCTGCTCTCTTCCCACTCCTGTCCTCGTTTGACCTCACCCCTACCCAGATGACCCCTACACACAAAGCAGGCAACGCTCTGGATCTGATCTTCACTAGATGCTGCCTGTCAACTAATCTCATCACCATCCTGCTCAAGCTGTCTGACCACTTTTTGTCTCCTTTTCTCTTTCTCTCCCCTCTACCCCTATACTGTCTATCCCTACCCAGGTCTCACACCGCTGTAACATTCATTCTCTGTATTCCTCCATCCTGTCATCTCTCCCAGCTCCTAAATCTGTCTCCCTACTGTCTCCTGAATCTGCCACTTCCACTCTACTCTCCCTAATTTCCAATGCCTATATCTGTCCCCTCTCCTGTAGGCCGGGGCGACCCTCCCCTCTTGCTGCGTGTCTAAACGAAACACTACAAGCTCACAGAATACGTCTTCATGCTGCTGAGCAGAAATTGAGAAAAACCAAACTCCAGAATAACCTGGAATCCTTCCAATCCCTCCTTGCTACCTTCTCTTTCTCTGCTAAACCCACTTTCTATCACTGAAAATGTCAAGCTTCATCCTCCAACCCCAGGAAACTCTTTTCCACCTTCTCTTCTCTCCTCAACCCTTTGCCTCCTCCCCCTATCTTCCCTCTCTGAAGATGAGTTTGTCAACCATTTTGAAAAGAACGTTGATGACATCCATAACTCCTTCACACAATTCTGTGTGTCTACTGTTCGCTCCATCATCAAACCGGCCCATGGCCTTACTGATTTCTCCCCTCTCTCAGCAGATGAAATCCAGCAACCTGTGAGATCCGGCCACCCAACAACATGCCCGCTCGACCCTATTCCCACCTTCCTCTTGCAGATCATGTCTGGAGACCTCCTCCCATTCCTCACCCTTCTCATCAACTCATCCCTGACCACTGGATGTGTCCCTGCATACTTCAAAATAGCAAGAGTTGCTCCCCTCCTAAAGAAACCAATGCTCAACCACTCCGTGGATTTCAGCACACCACCTCAAGCTCAACCCTGACCAGATTGATCTGCTCTTCTTCCGTGGGAAGGCCTGTCCGATCCAGTACATGACTATCACAGTTGATAACTGCACAGTGTCACCATCTTAGAGTGCAAAGTACCTTGGTGTGACCCTGGGTGATACCCTCTCATTCTCTGCTAACATCAATGCTGTGACTCGTTCCTGCAGGTTCATGCTCTATGTTTGCAGACTACAACCTCACCCAGGAAGCAGCAAAGGTAGTCATCCAGGTACTCCTCATCGCACGTCTGGATTACTGCAACTCACGCTTGGTAGGACTCCTGGCGTGTGCCTCCAAACCACTGCAACTCATTAAGAATGCAACAGCATGCCTAGTGTTCAACCTTCTAAAGTTCTCCCACTTCTACGCATGCTCCACTGGCTCCCAGTTGAAGCTCGTATCCACAAATCTATAACACAATGGTGCCAATGGTGCTTGCCTACAGAACAACAAAAGGAGTTCCTCCTCCCTACATTCAGCTAATGCTCAAACCCTACATCCCTACACAGGCTCTTCGTTCTGCCACATCGGGGCTCCCAACTGTCCCACGCAGCTCCAGATCCAAGCTCCCTACTGGATGTCAGCTCCCGATCCAGGCTCCCGACTGAAGTCAGCTCCCGATCCAAGCAGTCAAAACTCTACTCCCCTTAAAGGTAGAACCAGGGTCGGTTCTAGCTGGGGGCAAACACTGTTCGCCTGGCAACAATATATTGTGCCGGAAACACAAACTCAGATTTTTATTTTCATAATAATAGTGCTCGTTTTAATAGACACATTTTAGCAACACCTGAACAAGGACCCACTACCTATGTATGCAATGAATTAACTTCTCAGTAAGTTCATGTTGATGTGCAGCTGAATTTTGATTTGTGGCACCTGGTATTTTGGGGAGGCATGTGTTGTTGCACAATTTACCAAATTAGACAATTTATTCTGTGTTTCAGATTTAGATGGGTCCTATTTACATTTTGGTATTCCAAAGAATACTTCTTGACTTCCAAACAATCTAAGAACCCTTTCTTTCAAAAATGGTTCTTTGAATACAAAAGGTTATACATAGAACTCTTTGCAAAGCCAAGCACCCTTGTCTTGACACGTGATTAAAGCTGGGTAATATACTGTAGCCATAACCCAACCTAGCTAGCACTAGCTAACTTAAATCTAACCTGAGATGCTAAACCTAAAAAAATCCTAATGCTAACACTAACACTAAACTTACCCACCAAGCAGGAAACTAATTATTGTAGACTTCCAGTCTTAAAGAAAAAAAACACACACACACACACACTGCGCCCCCTATATCAACACTGCCCCTGTTCCTAATGTCTCAGTGCCAGATAAAAGCATGCATAAAACATGAATTGGTTTAGGAAATGTCAGGCTGAATGAAACAGTGTCCTCACGTCCCAGTGAGAATGGAGATGGAGACTCTGTACTCTGTCAGTCCCTTGGATCATTCCAGGGGTATTTACTGAACTAGACGAATAATAACTGGGATTTCCAGAGAAATCAAAGGTGTGGAGGAACTACCGCACTTTAATATTATTAATACAGCATGGCAGGTGCAAAAGGTTGACATCTTTATTTGTGGGGTTGTGCAGAAGTTACAAAAGGTGGATTGTCACAGTTCTTTTTTTAATGATCAGCCGCTTAGGTTTTTCAACTCAATCTCAGATATACAAATTGCATTTCCAGCTCTCACACACTTCTCTTGCCCTACAGCCAGGCAGATAGGCAGACAAGGCAGATGGGTGTAAAAAATAAGGTGCCCTGTTGTGGTGCACGATATCTCTGCCCGCTTTCTATCTTTAGAGGGCATTATGCTCACATCTCACACATTCACATGATGCCGACACTTCCATTACCAATGATTCATCATTGTAGAGTCCAAATTCCATCCAACACAAATAACATGAATTTTAGCTTTGACTACCATCTTCTTTCTCATAGAATAAGGCCCTACTGTGTTTGGTGACAGAAACATGAAGATGGATCGAGGTCTCAGCTGTCTATCTGCGACGATATAGCATCTATTCCAGTATGGGCAGTCCCACTGAGGCCTCCATATTACTTTATGTTGGTTTTAATTAAATTCATGATCCTAGCTGGAGATGCTATCACATGACCTGAACTGATTAACCAGGGCATCAGGAGGGATCAGCCAATGAAATTGCAAGTCCAACTCAGGTAACAACATTAAATGTCAGATCTCTTCAATATCAATGTCTATGCTCAGTGCTTAACGGGGAAATCTGAGTTAGCCCACATATTTAAGTATGCAGGGGAGGAGCCTGTTTTCAAGGCACAAACTATCAACATCTCGTTTTAGACAGCGGCATTGTTGCCTTCCAAATGGCATGGGAATTCCCCTTATAATGTATTAAATCTACTAGACTTGGCTATAGCATGTGTGTCAGAGTAAATATATTCAAGTCAGATGTCAGAACAAGGCTTCCATTGCATGACTACAAAGTCCTCAGCACTATGCAAGCTACTGGTAAAGTTGTTGGGTGTGAGTTGAATTGAAAACAAAGGTGAAGCAGATGCAAAGTTGGAGTATTTAATATCACAGACTTGAAACACAAAAACACCTGACTGGCAATGCACAAACAATACTGTAAAAAATATAAACAATACAATTATAGAGAATTTTTTTTTAAATATCAAGATGTGAGAAATACTGTACTTCATTAATTTGTCAATGGAACCAAGCAAATTATCTATTGATTAAATTAAAACAATCTATGTCCTCCAAATAAAGGTTTCACAATCAATGGCACCGTTAAAGGTTATTGGAAATAACATCTACCAAAATTAAACCAGAAATTAAATTTCTGTTATTTAATCTAACTCTTAAGGAACTATATTGTGCCATTACGTCACTTCCTGTTCCACTAGGGCAGGGGTATTCAACTCTGGACCTCGAAGCCAGATCCACTCCATTTTTTCATTGCAACCCTCTAATCTGAGACTTATTTAGAGCTGGGACACTAGGTGAGTCCAAATAATGTTGAGGTAGAACAGAAAACCAGCAGGCTCCGGACCCCGTAGGGTTAGAGTTGAATACCACTGCACTAGGGTATAAAAATGAGGTAACATACATGCAAAATCCCTTTGTCACACCATGAAGAAAATAAAAGACCTGGCAGTTCAAAAGAGACAGATGGTCTTAGACCTCGATAGATTTGGTAATGGCTTCAAGAAGATCCACAAATGATTGAATATATCACCGAGCACTGTCAGGGCAATTATAATGAAAATTCTAAAGATATGGAACAGTTGAAAACCTCACAGGTATTCAGAACTCCATTAAATCTTTGTGGCATATAGATTTAACAAGGTGATGGAAAGCTTCCTCAGAGATTTTGGTCCATTTTGACATTATTGTATCTCACAGTTGCAGCAAATTTGTCAGCTGCACATCCATGTCGCGAATCTCCCGTTCCACCTCTTCCAAAGGCGAACTATTGGATTGAGTTCTGGTGACGCTAGAGTCAATTTGAGTACAGTGAACTCATTGTCACGTTCAAGAAACCAGTTTGAGATCATGTGAGCTTTGTGACACAGCGTGTTATCCTGCTGGAAGTAGCCATTAGAAGATGGGTACACTGTAGTTATAAAGGGATGGACATGTCAGCAACAACACTCAGGTAGGCTGTGGCATTCAAACAATGCTCAATTGATACAAAGGGGCCCAAAGTGTACCAAGAAAATATCCCCTACACCACTCATACACGACTCTGGACCTCAAAGCCAGAACCACTACACATTTTCATTGCAACCCTCTAATCTGGGACTTAATTAGACCTGGGAAACCAGATGAGTCCAATTAATGTTGAGGTGAACAATAAACCAGCAGGCTCTGGACCCCGTAGTGTTAGAGTTGAATACCCCTGCCCTACACCATTACGCCACCATTAACAGCCTGAACCGTTGATACATGGCAGGATGGTCCATGCTTTCATGTTATCTATGCCAAGTTCTGACCCTACCATTTGAATAGGGTGATGTGGGGGGTGCTGTTTTTGGTAGGAGGGATGTTCTGTTCAATAAGGGGGGTGTATGGGGGGCTTATATATTAATATAGTGTGCATTTTGTCTTTGTGATCCACAGTATGTTTACAATATTGACATTCTTAATAAAAAGATGTTAATCAAAAAAAAGAAATCAAGAATCATCGAACCAGGCAAAGTTTATCCAATCTTCTATTGTCCAGTTTTGGTGGGCCCGTGCACATTGTAGCTTGAGTTTCCTCTGTTTGGCTGATAGGATTGGCACCCGTTGTGGTCTTCTGCTGCTGTAGCCCATCTGCTATAACATGTTGTGCGTTCAGAGATGCTCTCCTGCATACCTTGGTTGTAACGAGTGGTTATTTGAGTTACTGTTGCCTTTCTATTAGCTCAAACCAGCCTTGCCATTCTCCTCTGACCTCTGACATCAACAAGGCATTTTTGCCCAGAAAACCGCCGCTCACTGGATATTTATAATTTTTCTGACAATTCACTGTAAACCCTAATGTACACCCTGGAGCATGACATCAGGGTAGCAGCTTGCATCACATTACTGTTTTGAGGCAAACTAATGTACATAGCTCATGTCGGCGTAATAGAACGCAATGGCCAATTTTAATGACAGTAAGCAAAACTACAACCTTGCACTTGCTTCAACAGCAAAGATCATGTTGGCCCCATCATTTCTAAATCCGAAGGTCCCCAAACACATACTCATACATGAGGGAGAATGGTCTGTTGGGATGAGAACAGTTTTAAAAAACAATGTAGTAGTGCAGAAAACAGAGTAAACAGCCAAGACGTCTTGCACAGATGTCCGCTTTAGCTCCCCATATTTTAGGTCTGGCCTGACGTTTTTTAGTGCTGTCTTTTGTGCAGGTAGGATGTTCTCAATTAACCACGCAAAGCAAGAACTGCCACTTCGTTTAAACTGTGAGCGCTTTGTTTCAATGGTGGTAGCTTTATTCAGGATATCATGAAGCAAAGCGCTGACACCACAGCAGTCACATCAGAATGTATAGCAGTGAAACGTAATGTGTGAGATAATTGTGTCCAGAATGTTTTTTTCTACCTTACCCCGGAATTCCACCAGAGACGTCTGCGGTGCATTTACGGTACAAATCCCCTTGTCCGTGCTACACTTTTGTCGCGCCGCACCTCGCTCTATTCCTATGGGTGACGCCACGCGACTTCAACGCGCCCGCAGAGCATCCCGGGAAGGCAGCGCTGCATTTGAGAAAATGTTGCACGACAAAAAAGCTGGAAATTCCCAGGTTTATGCAAATGAATCCATTGAACGTGACGCGGCTATCCAATAGAAGAAGAGCACAGAGGAGACGGGGGAAGGCTCGCGGTGAATCATTGCTTGTAGTTTTGGCAAAAATTGAGAAACTGATTGTGGCTGTAGCCCACAGCTGTATTTGTGGAACACCCATCAATGTACAAATTGAGGGTAGTCTTGCGACAACACCCGACAGTCGTGTAGGACAAATGGATCTGTACCGTAAGGGTCCAGTATACTACAGTTTTCCAACCTCGTGCGCAACAATTTGATGTCACGGGTGCGCCAAAACTATTTATACTTGTGCGTGGTGCTCGCGACACTTCTGAACAGACGTGTCGCAGCTGAGGAGACGCAACCGACTTTTCACGGACTAGAAGAAGAAGAAAAAGGTAAACGATGGCAAAACTGGCAGCAGCATGTCAACAGTGGCTAAGATTATCTTAACTGTGTTGTTATGAACCATTTACAGTTTTATTATGAACCACTAACTGTGTTATTATGATTCTTTTACTGTGTCCTCGAACTCGTCCATGCATCCTGTTGCCGTTTTGTCGCGCGCCACTGAAAAAAAGAGTGGTGCGCACCCTTGGCTCGCGCGCTCAAAATCCCTGCACCAGCAAAATATACGTCATTTTGACATCACTTTGGCGCACGCCCGTTTGGGTGCGTTAAGTATACTGTAGGCATTACGGTTCCGAAGCGACCGTCGCAGCTGATCGCAGCCACTTTTTCAATGCTTTTGATTCCACCAGACGCAATGTGGAATGTTTCAGAAACATCTTAGAAGCGTCTCCCCGCTCTGCTTCACAAACGATTGGCGGCTGGTCTATTTTTGACGGACGCCGCATCCAAGCCCCACAGTTCAGATACAAAATAAAAGTAAAAACCTCCAGCCAATACAAAAATTCAGTCAGTTTCAAAATAAAACAACTTCTGCAGAATCCTGAACGTATTGAAACGTCACTACATAGGTGGCAGGAAGCCAGAAGAACTTGACATAGCCTATACAAAATAAAGATGATATGGACGACGAAAGGTTAATTATAGAAGTGGAGAAACACAATATATATATATAATAGTATAAGATTGGTTACAAGGACAATTTAAGAAATTACAAGGCATGGAGTGCAATTGCAGAGGTGTGGGTGTGGAAAGTCAGTACTAAAACGAAAGTGTTTGTTGTAACTGTGTCAATTAAACATTGCATGTATTGAATGTACATGTGCCATGTGTTTGGTTGTGTTTGAAGGGCTCAAAGTGTCATGGGTCTCAAAGTATCCCCCCTGGTTAATCACATTAAAGTAGCAAAGAAATCTGTTCAGTATGTCAGCACCATGGAAACACATAAAAATGTTAATTAGCCTTGCATTACAGGAAAGGAGCTGTGATACTTTGTCACATGGTACATGCTTGTCAGTTAGTGAATTCCATGTTGAAAATTATTGACGGGGTGATTCCAATATGTAAAGTGTGTACTGTGTAATTTGACTTTTTTTCCACCTAAACATGAAATTATAAATTACTGGATGTAGAATTCATGAATTTCTATCCCCCAAAACACCTTTTCACAAATACAACAATTACTTGTCTTTGGGACCATTATCACTCATAAGGTAATTACAATCCCAAAAAAAATAGACGAAAATATATGCCATTTGCAAATCAATACATACAATTTTATAGAGTCTGCAATAAGCGATGTTGCCAATACAAGCCGCCACGCAGTGCAACGCTTCTGTAATGCTCTCGGTAGGGTTTGACACTACTTGAAAAACGTAATGAAACCTCGCCGGAACGGTAACGCGCCGCAGAAGTACCTGGTGGAATTCCGGGGCTAGTCTTTTCAAAACCCTTTCATTTTTCTTACACAAATCACCAGTCTTTCTGATCACTTAGTCTACTCACTACATCGATACTGTTGATAACATTTTAATAAAGGCAACCATTGTGGAAGTGATGCAGGACACATGATGATTTTACCATACATGATCAATTATGGATGGGAAAAGAACTAGGAAGGAATAAGAAACATTATTTAACTCTGATCTCTTTATTAGTGTTTACAGTGCAGGCAGTAAACAGTGATGGTGAAAAGCAGATCATGGGCAAGAGATGCAGGATCTGGGCAAAATTGGTGCTGGAACAAACTGAGCCAAAAATTAGAGGTTCCAGATTTTTTCTGGCAAATTCCAGCTCAAATTAAGCACTGTCTATATTAGGTTGCACACGTTTTGCATAATTTTATGTGTTAAACATCTTAGTATTTTCTATTGGTGTATCGCATCATATACTGTAATTCATTGATCTACTGCTTACTTCTACATAATGTTTTTTAAGTATAACTGAGTGTTTTCTTGCAATTGTTATGCCCTCATCCAGGTATTCATTGTTTAGGATAATTTTTAATCAGCTGGCTTCGTTTAATATAAGATAAATAAAATAAATGAAAATGAATGTGTTTTAGTTACATACTCTAACCATATCTATTGACAGAACATGAATGTGTTTTTATATTAGAATATTACATCTTCATCATAGTGAATATAGAAGATACAACTCTTTTGGTCAAATTCAGCTAATCAAATGTATTTTATAAAGCCTTTTTTTACACCACCTGTCACAAAGTGCTTATAGTGTACACATACTTTGGTGATACATGTCTACTGTAGCTATAAAGTACACGTTTTGAAAATGTATTTAAATAATCATGTAAATAGAGCACTAATTTACAGTACCAACTTTTCATTAGATGCCAAAATTAACATGCTTATTCTTTGTTATTTAAGTTGCAGCAGTTTCCATGGTAGCAATTGATGATGCAAAGTTGCAAAGATACTTTGTTCTACGCTCACAGATAATAGAAATCAAACCTTTTTTGCATTAGGACACATTTAACTTTTGATTCAATAGGAGAGGCCTCATACGGTATGAATGCAATGCATTTTATTGGTCATTATTATGTTGTTCTAGTCATCATCATGAAGGCATGTGCTGTTTTAGATTGTACAAATGGGAGCTATGTTTAGAGTTTAATTCGGTTTAGAAACTTGCTTAGCAAAACTACTCCCCTGATATGAATGCTAGCACCATCTAGTGGTAAATATCAGAAGCAATTCCAACAGAAAATGAGCGAGGCTTTCAGTTCTTCCCCTAGGATCTAGGAGGTAACTAGTAGAAATATAATAGAAACCTACTAAGTGTGGGCATGCATGGAATCATCCCATACATCATTGGATTAAAAGCAGTAAATTAACTGACATATTTTTCTTTGCGTCAGGCTGCTCCTTCTTAGACATCCTGATCTATGGTGCTCTAGTAACCATGGCAACCAGCAATGAATTGTGACATTCAAAACAGATATTGGGACATTGAATGTCTACCTCAATATCGCATGTATATGACACCTACAATTAAGACATTACATGTTATTCCTTTTAAGATAGTTAAATTAAGCCTATAATATAAAAGACTGACATACATCAATACCTTGTACATTGTTACAATTCAAGCCGATAAACTAAAATCTTTACAGTGTATGGTCATAATGTCCTTTTACTCTTGGTGGTCGCCAGTCTTGCAAAGAAATTTACCTGACATCTAATGGGATGTTGACTGCTATAATGCCAACTGCATATCTGATTTTCCTCATTTAACACAAGAGGGAACACAAATACCAAAAAGGCAGTGTATCGACGTGACTACATTTAACATCGGTACATAATCAGACAGGGGGTGCTGCTGAGCTTCAGATAACATCAGGTTTGTACAGCAGTACTCAGTCAATCGTTTGGGATTAAGGATTTTATTAGGCCCTTCATAAAATATTGATAAGTGCAGCAACTACTCTTCCTAATATACACACAAAATATCAAATATTACACCAAAAAAACTACATACTGTACACTCACAGAGCAGGTGTTGAGATCTTGGACTCTTATTTAAAGTTTATTAACCACAAAAACACAACACAAAATAACATTACCTTTAAATCTCACAATGCTTTTCAGTAGGCATCACATTGTTGATGTCATTGATTGTTTAAATTGTAAAACATAACTGTAATAAAAATTATATTACACATGTAATAATGGTGATTTTTTGCCAGTACGATTTACATTATTTTACAAACAGTTCCTTTAAAGTAATAACAGGTAATGTAATAAATCCGAATATCTTCTTGCCAAGTCGCTATCCAGAAACAACTTGTGTGCAGATCGGACGCCTGTAAATTCAACAACGGAAGTATGGTCAGTGAGTGTATTTATTTACCACGAGTCAGCTGACTAAAGGCTTCCGTGTTGAATGAGCAGTGTAAAAAGAATCAACTGGCTCGGCGACATTTAGTTCGATTAAACTATTTACCATCCCAAATATGTCCAAATAGTTACAGAGCTGCCAACAGTGGGTCACCATTTTTACAGTGTTTGGTAAAAAACTTGCAGTTCTCCTGGGTAGCATATTGGCTTTACCTACTCTCTTTCCACTTTAGCTGTCAATACTTAGTCTGTGTTCATAAGATACGATTAACTCACCAGACTGCTACTGATTCGTGACATATCTTTGCTACATCTTTTTGTTTGATGGATGTCAATGTGACAAGGAAAAAATTATGATTTGTTAAAATTGAACTTGACTTGTCTTATCTGGTAGCGAACAAACCTGCAGTGCTGTGAGCTGGCTAAAATGACAAACAGCCTAATCGGGTGTTTCCCTACTTGCTATAGGCCATACACTAAGAATAAGAGGTTCAAAAGGAACCTTCAAATACAAAACAGGTTCTTGCAGTAACTATAATAAATGGTTCATTGATGGGAAAAGGTTAGTTGAAGAACATTTTTAGTATGCTCGTGCCCTATAATTTGAATTGAGGTCTTTGGTCAAAGATGCACTGGAGACAACAGGTGAGATGAGAGAGGGAATGGACTTAAAGGTGAGTAACAGTAAAAAAAATTCTATTTTTTAAATTATGTTTCATGTTTATATCATTAATTATTGTGATATTGTGTATTGTGTTTATTCATAGACATAATTTAAATTATAGCGTTGTGGTGGTTGTGTAATACAAAGGATATATTTAAATGAATTTAGTTTTATATGGTAAGATTTGTCATGTTGAATATGTAGATCTAATTAAAGTGTTGATCACATGTATATAACATTTGTCAAATTAATCCTCCTTTGTTTAATTAGACTTAAAGTTTTTTGTATCATTGAGAAATGTTTTTTGTGCTATTATTATTAATAGTATTATTATTATTTTTATTATTGCTAAACATCAATAATAATAAAATTCTTCAAGGAACACAATCATTTCAAAATGGTTCCCCCACATTGGCAACTGAGAAATGTTCCTCGGCTAACCTCTTCTTCTTCGAGTGTAGCCTTCATTTTCAACAAAACATGTGGTAGGCTAGTGAATACGTTGAGTGCACTTGACATCTGCCATATCTTATTTAACAGATTTTTAAAGACTTTTGATGATTAAAAATGTATTTCTGTGCAGTAGGGTTCCATTTCAGAAAGTATTTTAGCAAATAGGCTATAGCCTAACATTGGGAAAAGGATAGAGAGAACATCGCAAAACAAGATTGCAAGATAGACGAATGTCATAGAGAGTCGTGTCAGGTTGTCACAGAAAGGATGTATATATATATATATATAGTGTCTCCTGATTAATGGTAGTTAAGCAATGATATCATAGTGTCAAACCTGTCGTTTTATTAATTATTAATGTATTTATTATAACAACTCACTACATTAGAAAGCAACAAGTTGGATGAAATGACATATCTGTATTTTCCTATTTGCCATAGAAAAAAAAGCAAAAGAACAATGTTAAAACATTACTTGTATAATGAGCTACACTACAAGCCCCTTTTCAGCAAACACACGGTCATCAACCAAATGCATAATTATGTGTACTGTATATAACTCATTATGTCGCCCCTTGCCTTTGTTGGTCATTGTCAATGTATGTTTCAAGGTTTTTTCTTTTCTGAATCTAGCTTCATGACTTTTGGTGTGTTTTTTTGTGCGCATTCTTGTTGAATTCCATCTGTTGTTTGAAACATTAATTAAAATCCTCCAGTAGGTTCAGCACCTGCTAACTGCATTCTACAAATGTCTGAATATATTAATTCCCAGCATTTTAATAAATTTAATGAATGTGCGTTAATACATTTCAGGTACATTATTTGTACCAATTCACCCCTCATAGCGCATAAAATAAATGCGTATTTCATGGATCCAAAAGACGTTTACATCGTCTATCGACAATGTTTGGACATGTCCATTCAACTGTGTAAAGTCAGACATCACACAGCCCTAAGTATCAGTTTGAAAATAACTATGAAGATGCTCACTGTCATCTCACTGTCATCTCACTGTCATCTCACTGTCATCTCACTGTCATCTCACTGTCATCTCACTGTCATCTCACTGTCATCTCACTGACATCTCACTGACATCTCACTGACATCTCACTGTCATCTCACTGTCATCTCACTGTCATCTCACTGTCATCTCACAGTCATCTCACAGTCATCTCACAGTCATCTCACAGTCATCTCACAGTCATCTCACAGTCATCTCACAGTCATCTCACAGTCATCTCACTGTCATCTCACTGTCATCTCACTGTCATCTCACTGTCATCTCACTGTCATCTGTGAGATGCACGGTGAGATACGCAGTGGAATGCACGGTGTGATGCACGTTGGGATGCACGGTGAGTTGCATGGTGAGATGAAAGGTGGGATGCATGGTGAGATGCACGGTGAGATGAAAGGTGGGACGCACGGTGAGATGCTTGGTGAGATGCACGGTGAGATGCACGGTGAGATTAGAAGGTGGGATGCATGGTGAGATGCAGGGTAAGATGCACGGTGAGATGTAGGGTAAGATGCTCGGTGGGATGCATGGTGAGATGAAAGGTGGGATGCACGGTGAGATGCATGGTGGGATGCACGGTAAGATGCACGGTAAGATGCACGGTGAGATGAAAGGTGGGATGCACGGTGAGATGCAGGGTGAGATGCACAGTGAGATGCTTGGTGGGATGCACGGTGAGATGAAAGGTGGGATGAAAGGTGAGATGCAGGGTGAGATACTCGGTGGGATGCACGGTGAGATGCACGGTGAGATAAAAGGTGGGATGCACGGTAAGATGCACGGTGAGATGCACAGTGAGATGAAAGGTGGGATGTACAGTGAGATGAAAGGTGGGATGTACAGTGAGATGCACGGTGAGATGGTGAGATGAACGGTGGGATGCTCATTGAGATGAACGGTGGGATGCATGATGAGATGAATGCATGGTGGGATGCACGGTGGGATGCTCGGTGAGATGATTGGTGGGATGCACGGTGAGATGCACGGTGGGATGCACGGTGGGATGCACGGTGGGATGCACGGTGAGATGCACAGTGAGATGCATGGTTGGATGCACGATGGGATGCACGGTGAGATGAATGCTGGGCTGCACAGTGAGATGCACGGTGGGATGCATGGTA